>RJWJ010004055.1:0-79755 GCA_004363605.1 Indri indri | reverse complement strand
TACTAAATCTGCAGCTTGAGGGCAGGGGATTTAGTTGTTGTTTTGTTTATTTCTGTATCCTCAGGGCCTAGAACAGTCAGTCCCTGGCACAGAAGAGGCACTCAATAAATAGTTATTAAGTGACTCAAGGCAGGAGAGGATGTAAGAAGTTCTGTGAAATATAAGATGCCATAGACATGCAGAAGATGAGTCTTCCTTTTTCTTCCCTTAAAACATTCTTCTTTCCAATAATCCCATTTTTTTTTCCCGACAAGTAGCATATATTGGTGTAGACTGGAGATGGTATTACCACCTCCCTTCTAAACACTTGATAAAATCGTGGGCCGATGAACACAAATTACTTGTTTTTAATTTGATGCTTAATACAGAAGTCCATATATTATCCAACAAAATAGCTGTACTGAGGTATGAATTTTTGCATTTGGAAAGAACTTTTTTTTGGAAATTTAAGAATTTTGTAACTTTCCTTAACAGTGAAAAGTAAAAATAATTAATATGGTTAAGTTTTGAAATTGCATTAAAAAAATCTCCATTTACAAAGGTATTAAGTAAAAGCTTCCTATTCTCACTTTTTAACAAGGAGGCTGAGACTTACTGTTTGGAAGTGGTATCAAGGAATTACATTTATGAGCAAGAGGAAATTGACAAACCAAAGTGGAAAACATGGTGTTGCAAAATGTCTGCAGGCTGCTGCAGGGAGAACAGAGCCCAGAGTTGACCCCGTGTCTATGGAAAAGAATACAATGTCTTCAGCGCACCCCACCTCCCCAGCCCCTGCTGACTGATGAGGCAGGCTTGCTTCTTTAAGTCTAGTAGGTGTATTAATAAAATAATGGAAGGCATTGACACACTGCAACTATTTCTTTCTAGAGGTAAAAGAACCAGAAAAGCAACTTCGATGCCCACATGCTTCTTGTACCACGTTGTGATTTGATTTTTTTAAAAATGTGTTTCTTTACAAAATAGAGCAACTAATTTTTCATTGCTTAAGCCTCCATTCTAGGAATATCTTCCTCAGTGAAGAAAAATAAAGAGTAAAATTTATTGTAAAGAAAAATATTTTACACAGTCCATTTCCCTTTTAATGATAAGCTATACATTTAAATATAACTGGCAAACTGAATGGTGAATAAGATACAGTTAATGAGTTGAAATGATGTTGGAATTTTCATAGCTATTTATATTACACAGGAATGTCCAAGTTATTTACTTATCCTATGTGATATACAAGGCTTAGCCTCTTAGAAAGTTATCTGATTAAGAAATGTGCATCTTTTACTGTATATAACGTTGTCTGAAGGCAACCAGGATTCTTGCCACAAAATCCAGAATGTATCAAAGTCAAGATTTTTATGTCATGAAAAGTATGTCAAACTGAGTTTCAAAATATTCATGTCAATTGGGTGCAGTACAAGTTATATCTTATGCCACAGATATTTTATTAAATTGTCTAAATAGAAGGGCCCTTTTTTCTATTTGTCTATTCCTATTTTAATACATGGAGATTTAATTAGTACATTATGCTAAATTCCAAAAATAATACTTGTTCCTATTAAGACCTTGGGATTTTCAAAAGCTTCACCTTCTGTCTCTATTTTTCCTATAAAGTTTTCTTTTCTTTCTTCTTAAACAAAGTGTTATGTCATCAAAACAAGAAAGCTCCCATGAACTTTGTGTAGAGACATTAACCAGCTGAAATAGCTACCTGACCATGTTGGAAATATGCAGATAATGAAGATGTCACTTAAAGTGTACATGCATTTGGGATATACAAAGAAAAGTAATATATGTATGGCAATGATATCTTTGATCATGGAAAGAACTCAGAAATACAGGAACTGTGTCGAGGGTGGTTATCATCAGCCCATTTTCTATTCCCCGTGCACAAATCATTTCATGCATTCTACAACCCAAGCCTCAATGTTGGGCTTCAAAAGCAATTTCAGCAGCAAAATAAGGTGCTTTTCTTCAATTTTCAAGCCATTTGTACGAGGTTAGTGTTGTTTACCCACCTGGTACACTGATATTTACATACCCCTTTAAAGAAAATTGGTAGGTATGATTTATGGAGTACTGTAAGAGCACAATTTTCCATGTAGTGCACCTAATCTGAAAGGGCACTTGCAAAGGTCACTCTGGCCATACAAATACCAAGTCTTCTCTTTGGAATAAGTTAGGATATTCATTTTTCTTGGAAAATGTCAGCAGTACCCTACTCCAGGGGTTAGTTTATGCAGATAAATGTGTAAGCCTTTAATCTTAGAGCAAAAATACTCTACACAAATGTAAAAGCAGTCCATCTATCACTGTTAAGACCTGTAATTTGTTTTTATTTAAATCTCAAGCCAGGGCGGAGTGGGCAACAGGACCGTTAACATGGTATCTCACACATAAGCTGAGATCAAGGCACACAAACATGCTTAGACTCTCAACCCAGGTGGCTGGCACAGCGTGTGGCTCGCCCAGCCAGGACTGCTCTTTCCGGCAGCTTCTGCATTTGCTCCTTTTGCAGCAAGAGGCTTCCTGTCCAACGCAGTGCATGGGAAATTGCCCAGGAAGTTTCTCCTCCCAGCCAGCATGTTCTCTGCCCGTGAAAAAGCACTAGTCAAAATTCAGGTGAATAAACATCATTACTTCTTTTTATTATTGTTATTAACTTAAGGGTTCACTTCACTCCAAGGAGAGAAAAACCAACATCCTTTGTGAATTTATTTTCTTTTCCCAAAAGAACAGTTTTGTTTAAAGAAAGTCTCTCACTTTACCCATAAGTAATCATCCCCAATCCTGAGATCTTTACATTTGCAACTGACTAGAGAAAAAAAGCACACAGCCAATTGTGTTTGATACTTATTGGTACTTTCTATACTCTGGCCTTCTTTTCCTGCTGTATGAAAGCTATTCCTGAAACTTAACGCTTAATCTCAAATCATGGTTCTCTTAAAAACATTTTCTGGTATTAAACTTAGGAGATGCAAATAAAAAGTAAAATATGATTATGAAATGTTTGCCCATATTTCTGTAAAGGAGAGAAGAAGGTGGGAATGCAGGAAGGAGATACTATGTCTGTTTATCCCAACCAGATTTTGCAAGTGAGCATTTGGAGTTTGCTGCCCATTTGCCTCTCATAGAGTTTGAATTTGAGTTTGTTCCAGCAGTGGACATTGATTTCACCATCTCTATATCGTCAAAGTAAAAGGAAATTATAACCATTCACGCAAGATTCCCTTTTGAAAATGTGGATGTCAGTGTGAAGATGCAGTGTGATATGATAATAACAGCCAGCATCATGTTATGTTTTTCATGGAGAGAAGATGCAACAATGTACTACCTGAACTGGATTCCATCCATCCTCCTAAAAATATGCTGTCTTTTGATTTTGAGGGTTTAAATGGGATTGGTGATTTGATCAACAGATGTAGTACCCCTTGTGCTAAGCTAAGCTTAGTGATATTAAATAAATTTTAAATATCAAGATTAAAAAAGCACCACTGCTGAGTTTAGTAACCTGAGAGAAAATTACAATGTGTTAATAGCAAAGAATCTCTAATCTCCAGGTGATAAAATGAAGCCCAAATTCTCCAGTTGATCACGTCAAACACTTTAGTAAAGGCAAACATTTAGTAAAGCTACTATCCCTGCACTGATGGCTCATACTACATTTTTGAACTTGACTCTTATCTCCAATCACCTCTTTGGCACCCCTCCTTTGATATCTAGTAAGTGACTTAAACTTGTGCATTCAAAAACCAACTCCTTTATCTGCCACTTCCAAACTTGCTCCTGCCACCATCTTCCCCATCTCAGCCACTGGTAATCCTATTCTTCCTGTAGCTCACTCCATGGGCCTGGGAATCACCTTTAATTCCTTTCTTTGTCTCATATTTGTAATTTCCATATGGCAGCAAATTCTGTTGGCTTGGACTTCAATCTGATCTCTTCTAGAAATTCTGTCATTTGTGACAACATAGGCGGGACTGGAGAACATTATGCTAAGTGAAATAAGCCAGGCACAGAAAGACAAGTACTGCATGTTCTCACTTACATGTGGAATATAAAACAATGGAACTCATGGAAGTAGAGAGGAGAATGGTGGTTATAGAGACCAGGGGCCTGGTGGGAGGAATGGTGTGATGATCAAAGGATACAAAATCTCAGATAGAAGGAATATGTTGTGTTTTTTGTTGTTGTTGTTGTTTTTTTTTTTTTTGAGTTCTACTGCACAGTGTGGTGAATATAGTTAATAATAGAGTACTGTACATTTCAAAATTGCTTAGAGAGTAAATTTCAAATGTTCTCACCACAAAAACAAGTTAAGAATTTAGGTGATGGATATGTTAACTAGGTCTGTTCAGTGATTCCACATTGCTTTTGTAAATCGTAATATCACCTCATACCCCATAAATTTACACAATCAAAAATTGTCAATTTATAATACAAAAAATTTTTAATCATCTGATTCCCTCTAACCATCATCATAGCTGCCATCATGGTCCACATCCCACCATGGCTCCCTAATATATTTCAGTAATTTCTACTCTTGCCCTCTACAATTTCTTCTTATCGTAGCTGTAAGAGGGAGACTTTTACATTCTACATTAGATTAGATCATGTCATTCCTTTCTTTAAAATGCTTCAATGGTTTCCTCAATACTTTTGCATTGGTCTCCAAATCTCTGAATGATATGTCTGCCCCACCCCCATCCACCATGCTCCGTCTCCCATCCATCATCTTCTCACTCCCTGTGCTCAAGTCAGCCCATCTCCTGACAGTTCCCCAGGGGTGCCTCCAGGACTTTGCCCTGGCTGTTTCTTCTGCCTACAATACCCTTTCCCTGGATGGAACCATGGCTGGTCTCTCATCTCCTTCTGAGTCCCTGTCTCTGGCTCCCTGGGTCCCATGCCATTCTGCTATCCCTATTACCCTTCTCTGTGTATTTAATTCCCACAGCACTTATTGCCATCTGACATAGCATATGTTTTACTTACTTTATTGTTTATTGCCTGTCTCCCCCCAGGAAAATGTAAATCCCCGAGAGCATGGATTTCTGCTCATTTCATTTACTGCTGCATCTTCAGTGCCTAGAAGAATGTTTAGTGCAGGGTAGATCTTCAAATGTAAATATTTGGCAGTTAAACTGACAAATGCCTTTAACTACTTGTGAGATGCCAATAATTTTGTGGCTGTATTCTTTTACTTACAGAGTTTCCCCCAGAATGTGTAAGTTTCAGGCCCCACACAATTACCTCTACATGTTAATATTTCTTTAATGAAATTCACGAACTATGTGGGGAATTAGAAACCAGAAGTAGACTCATGTCAGCTCAAACTAAGTTTGGTCACAGTCATGACTGATTGAATTAAGGTCTTGACCTTGAGTGAGAAAGACCCTAAGGGGTGAGAGCCCCCAGGAGATGGAGCAGGGAAGTGTGGGTTCGAATTCCACCTGTATGACTTACAAGTTGTGTGGTCTTTGTAAACAAGTGGGCTTTATGACCCTCAGCTTTCTCACTGCTGAAATGGAGCTGTGCAATAATACCCTCTCACAGATATGCAGTGCAAGTGACATGAGATAATGCCAAATACTGTACGACCTCAAGGAGGTTTTGCTTTTCTCATGGTTTCCACTGAAGTCACAGTACGCCACATGGTGTCTTCATGTCATATGTGATTTAGGAAAATGTGCACATTACCTTGCACAATGCCTGTCATGTCATAGGCAGCTGATCCATAGTGACCATAACTACTGCACTTACTGAAACGTCACCTGGATCCCACAGCCCAACTCGAAGAAACATGGTCTCCATCCAGAGTCACCAAACAGTATTTAAGATAATAAAATTAAATTTTACTGTCATCACATGTGCTGTAGTTTTAAATGCTCAAACCCAGATTACAACAATAGGTAGGAAAGGATTCCACTGGAAAAAAATTAAAGAAAGAATAATATTTTGTTGTATATAAACATTACACAAAATAGAAATTCCAGCATCCAGCAATAAGCTTTTATCAGAACATAGCCATGTTGATTCATTCATATATTATCTCTGGCTTCTTCTATGCTACAACAGTGGAGTTGAGAAGTTGAGAAAGAGAATTCATGGCCCACAAAACCCAAAATATTTGCTGTCTGACCATTCACAGAAAAAGTTTGCCAACCGTTTAAGAAACTTAGTACCTCAATTTAATGGTGAACCTGGTTTTGCTTCTATTACTTGAGTACTAAAAAGCAGTTGATGTGGGCAGAGTCCCCTCCATGGGGTGGCCACTTCTCTTACTGCTAAGTAAGTGACATATGTGTCCAGCAGAAAGATACTCACAGAAACACAGCTCATGTCCATGGTCTCTTAGATGCTCTTTTTTTCCCCTTCTCCTGAGTAAAATGGTAGATCACATTTCACATCTTCTATAAAAACCCACTATGGGTGCAGCAGCTTGTTCTTTATTTCACACTGCCTTTAAGTCCTGTGCCCCATGTAGAGAAAGAATTTGGCCTCCAAATGCAGTGCTTTCCTGGAATTATTTATTTGAATTAGTTGCCTTCCTTCAGAATAGCTCATCCTATCCTATGAGCATGCTTTTCCAGAGATGTCAAGGCCTGCCGACTTTGGGAAAAGTTGGTTGTCTTGCTATGACCTAACTGTCTTCTTTTCCTTTCATTGCCCCTGCTAATTCAAAGCCAGCATTTCTTTGCTCTTCTGTCTTTAAAGCTTTGCAATGGATAACTCATTAAAATGGAAGAGTACAGTGTTTTTGTTTGTGCAAAAGGTGTGGGCGGGTGAAAAACAGCTTTTGGGAGAGCACCCAGGAACTTCGACATATGTACAGCACTGACTTCAGAGCCCTTAATTGTACAGCCTTCTCTCTCTCCCCATCGGTGGGAATTCCCATGGATACAGCTGCTGGGCTGGAGGCCCAGAGTGCACTCCTTCTGTGCCTAAAGGCTCTTGATTGGGCAGTGGGGCAGTGTCTGAGGACCCACAAAGCTTGCTTTCCTCTATTCTGAGTCCGTGACAGCAAGGAAATAGCAGACCTACTTTCCCAGCTTCCCCTTGAAAAGGGCCCTTGCAGCCGGAGGACTGGCATTTCACTGCGCTTCTAGTTTAATTAATGTCTGGAAGATGAACTTCGATTCCCACCCACAGCAGCATAAATTACATGGAATTAAATGCAGAGCTCCTTTTTATTTCCGCTTTTTCTGCTTGCTGCCCATCCTCTTCTCCCTCAAATAATACAAGCATGCAGAAGAATTCTAGACTGTATCCTGGTATGAAACATGGGACCACATAAAAATCAGTGAATTGACACCAGTTCTCTGACATCTGGCAGGCCTTGGTGTTCTTGGACATCCCATCACTGTCTGGGTTGGGAGGCTGCTTGGTGAAACAGTGACCATTGTTATCCGAGAGGCAGGGCACTCTGGTGTTTCTGGCTGGACAATTAGAGTTTAGGGAGCAATGATATGGTCATGGTTAAAGGCTGCCAGCCTTGGGATATGCAAAGGAACTGGACGTGTGGGTGTGGTCTCCTGCTGATAGCAGAGGACACCTTCCTGGCTCACCTGAACCCATCTCACTTTTCTACCCCTGCCATTGCAGAATAGAGTACCACGTGCAGATAGCAGACCCAGCAGACCACACCCCAGGGTTAGATCATTCTTCCAGTTCAGTAAGAAAACATGTGTGTAACAAAGTGAAATGATTAGTCCAAGGCCACACATGGCTTCTGAATTTCTGCTAGGGAGGCCCTTTTCTGCACTGCTGAAAGAGAGCACTAGAGTCAGACTCACCATTTATTAGCTCTGTGACTTTAGGCAAGTTACTTAACCTTTCTGGGTCTCACTTTCCTCATCTATGAAAAGAGGATGATAATCATCCCTGCATTGTAGGCTAATGGTGAAGACTAAGGGGGGTAGACCATGTAAACAGCTTTAAAGAGCCACAGATCTTAGCTGCTGAGTGTTTAATGTTGTTGCTACCATGATGATGATCAAGACACACCAGCACTTCGCTAGGCCCAAGGCAAAGGAGAATTTCTTTCTCTTCACTTCCGAGGACCTCTTAAGTAAGAACTTAGACTCTTTAGCATCCTAAACAATAAAGAAGGTACGGCATAAAAATAATGAATTAAACTGACTTTAGGTGAGGGACCAAGGTGGTTGTAAACTTCTTAAGTGACAACAAGGATATTCCTGCTGCAAAATGTGCCGAAATGCTATTGACCAACCAGGGAATGACCAGAGAAGGTTGACGCGAGGGCCAGGGAGCGCTGGGGAGCCACCTCTCATGAGAAGTGAAGGACCACATGAGACTATTTTCTCCAGGGCCCAAAAGACCAACTGGCGAGTGGCTGCCCTCCGGAAAGGGGGCGACAGTTCACTTTGTGTGCTTTGAGAACAGCTTAGCAGCAATCAGGAGAGGTTTCAAAGAGAAAGTTTTGAGCCCAGATCTAGAATCAATTTTTGAATCAGTGGGTTTGCCTTTTAGTGAAATTTCCCTTTTTGGGGGCTGATAGAATTCTATTCGTTGGAAGGACTGTTTCTGGGAGGTTTGAAGGGCATCCTTGTGATTGGGAGGTTAGACTAGCTGGTTTCTGAGACCCCTTCCTGATCTAAATTCTGAGAAGGATTTTTTTTTCCTTTTTTTTTTTTTTTTTTTTTTTTTTGAGAGAGAGGCTTATTTATATGGGCTTTTTGCAGTAAACTTTTCTCTTTTTTCCATGGTATCTAGATTTACTCAATGGGTCTGAAATATAAATTTATGTGCCATGCCTATCAAAGAAGCAGCTTTTCCACTAGGGGATGTGCTTCAGAGAATTAGAAGCATTCAAAATGCATATTCTCCCATCTTAGAAAAAAAAAATCCCTTATGTTCTTCAAAAGCAAAATAGGGGAGAGGATTCATATGGAAATCCCAGTCTTTGAAAGTGAAGTGTGACAGCCACTTCACATTGTTGCCACATAGCCACCCAAAGTCGTGCAAACTGGATGAGCTTCCAAACAGGCGGTTAGTTTGCCAGTGAAGCATGACCAATGCCTCAGCTAAAACAAGCAAACAAGCGGCTGAACATGTTAACATAATTTTCTATCATTTCTATTTGATGTGGATTGGGTGGAAAATCTGGGATGGAAGCCATGATGTAGATTTTCAAAATTGATTAGCATTTTTTGGACATTGGCAGCCATTTCTGTAGCATTTCAACATGAGTTAAAATTGATTAGTACTTTTAAAAAATGTGTACCAAATTGCTGTGCAAATTGAGGCAGCTCCAAGCACAGGATGATGACAAGATAAAGGCATATGATAGAATATAAGATCCATGCAGTGAAGGCCACTCTAGTGAGAGGAGATCTTGGAGAGAGGGTGTAAATGGTTCTGTGCAGTTTTAGATTAGCTGTTGGTACTTGTCGAACACTTAGACTCTACTTGTGACAATGTGTAAAATGGGTTTCATGCTTGCAGGAGAAAGGTTGTTTGGTTCTTTGTCATAACATTAATCATGGATAAACTCATTTCAGTTGTTAATGTGGAGTCACTATATAATTTTGCAGAAATTCCACTATAAACATGTTATGTCCAGTCTCTAAAGTTTCGATGGTTTTAAGAATTGTCATGGCAAATATTAAGCCAATCTCAAATGACTCCTAGTGAGAATGATAAACTGGTTGCAGTTTTGCAATTTCTTGATTTTCTTCTAGTTTGCCATACACAACCACACTTCTTAGAGCCACTGTGTCCCTTTTCTGTTATCAAACACAGACAGAAAGTTAAGAAGTGAGTCATAACAGGGCATATCTCAGAAGAATGAGACCCTTCAAAGGTCAGCTTTTCTTGCTTGTCAGTAGTTGACATTTAAGCATTTATTTCAGACGTTGCTGATAATGTTTTTTGAGATAGTCAAGAAGAATTGCTGTGTTGGTATGCAATTATGTTCATAATGAGATGCAAAAATGCAAATATGGTGGTACGTGCCAGTTCTTTGGAGTGCCTTTTGTCAGAATTGCAGGCACCATGAGACTTTGATAGATACCATGTCACTACGCAGAGTTGGAGAGCTGATGGCTTTTAAAGAAGCATCTATAACATGATCTCTCTAGATGCTAATTAGCAGAAACCTTTAGTGATGATAAATGTAGAGGTCATTTGTTTTTTCTTGGTAAATTCTGACAACTTCATTGAACCAATGGTATCAATAGGATTTGTTGGTAGATGCAGCAAACATGTTTATCCTTTTTCATTTAATGTGCCATATAAAATGCATTGTATATTCATAAGTGCAGCTACTAGAAGTCTACCTTGCATGATTGATTTTTAAAGTTCATTTAAAATGTAAATAAGAATATAACCCATTAACTGATTTCATCAAGTACTTAAAAACTATATGATATTTTATCAATAAATGATATCCATCTTTGTACTTTATGTTTTTTGTAAAAAAAGACAAAATCAAAAAGACTACGTAGATGATGGCTTGAAAGATTGCGTATTGCAGGTTATTCTATTTGTTGATCTGATGTGATTTTCAACAGCCACGAGGTAATTACAGCCACAGAAAAGGGATAATGAAGAGGAAAGAAAGCAAACTTTATTTCCAGAGCTTCCCTCTCCACAAGTAAAGTATTTATCCTAAATTCTCACAATGGTCACAGGAAGTGATAGCATGGAGAAATGAAGGATCTTGTCCATTTAGAGAGATCTTGTCCATGAGAGCTGAGGCAGGTATTCAACAAACATTCCATGAATATCTATTGGGGGCCATGCTCTCGCTAGCACAGCACTCCCCTCAAAAGCCTTTGTGTGTAACAGGAGAGTCAGATATGAAAATGAAAAATTACTTTATAAAATGAACAGGGCCACTGGAGATACATGCAAGAGGCAATGACATGCTGACGAAGGTTTTCCCTTCCTAGTGGGCCTGGTTCTCTTGATGAAGGTCTCTACCCATGGGCAGTACACTCCTTTGTCAACTTCCTACTTCCTGTCTCACTCATTGACTCTGGAAAAGGGGGATTGTCTTCTACTTTCTGTCTGCATAATAGGAAGGCGAGCAAGCAGCCATTTTTTCCCCACTGGCCTGAGGCAGATATGTAGAAGAGGACAGTCTGGGGTGAGATTCAGACTTGGCTGTAGGGGCAAGAAATCCCTCTGTACCCATGGTCTCAGCCCCATTTTCCAATGAAAAGCCCTACATTTGATGAGGGATAGGTGAGCTTTCTATCTTAATGAAGTGTAACTCTCTCATCTCACTTTGTTGAGAATCTCAAAGAGAAAGGATAAGAGGCAACTCAAACCCCTTTACACATATGTTGAATAACATCAACTATAAAGAAACCAACACCAGGCCCTTAACTGATTTGGGAAAATGTGCTCCATCTATTGGGATGTTTTCAAGGGACAGTTCCCCTTGGCTTCTGGGAAGGTATGTGACAAGGACTCCCCACAAAGCATATTCACACCAGGGTAGTGAAGGGATGCATGCTGTTTGGAGAATCACATTCCAGAAAAAAACTGGCAGGTGAGTAGGAGAGAAAGATCTTGACAGTGGCACTGGTGGTGGATGGGATGGTGGGTGGAAAGATGTTAGTTAAAGAGCCTCACATGTGAGGGAAATGGCAGTTGCCTCCAACTCCCTCCATGTCCACAGGTGCAGGGCCCCTCACTGTGTTGGCAACACCTTCATGGGCAAACCAGACCAGGAGGGGGGAGCGGCTTTTCTGAAGGAGCAACTTCTCTCTCTAGTCTTTCATTACTCCTGGGACGTGGAGGCCACAACTGCCAGGGAATTGTTCTGGGTTGAAGTCCTAGCTAGAAATGACATCTCTATGAGAGCAGAGACTGTGTTTTACTGTTAGCTGTCACCCCAGTGCTAATATACCACAGGTCTCTGTTGAAAGGTAAATGGAGGCACAGTAAAATTTTAAAGAGTTTATTTGAGTAGACAGAGATTCATGAATTGGGCAGCTCCAAACCAGAAGTGGTTTGAGTTCTCCACCCAGGGAATGCAAAAGGAAGATTTTACAGGGTGAATGTGAAAATGAAGCTAAGAAAATATTTGACTGAGTATGATTATATATACTATTACCTGACTTGGTATATCCTGCTGGAAAGTCCCTTGTTATATAACTATAAGGTAGTTGGCAGATTCTGACTGATTAGTCTTAAGTTTCATTTTTCTCTAACATAGGCATTTCTAAAAAATAGCCCAAGCTAAGTTTTGCTTATGTTTGCAAATCAAGCAAAGTTAAGGTCACTAATGAAGCCTATCTGGCTTTGTCTTCTCAGGTATTCTTCAGGCTTAGGCTCCATTTTAATTAGTTTTAACAGCTTGCACAGAATAGATATTAAATAAATAGGGGTTAAGTGGATGAATAAACAGGATGCTATTGAACATTTTGATTTGTATTAATATAACCAGCTTGGCTCAGCAGCAAAAAGGAAAGACATAAATACAAATTATTTTGCAGGAGTAGAAGGGAAGTAAGAGAAAATCCAGTCTAAGATAATTTCCCAATTTACTGAGTAAGCTATGTCTTGCACAAGGCTCACAGCTAGTGAGTACTAAATCTGAGATTATGAACTCCTTTCCATGGGGAGTTAATTCTGTCAAGCAAAGGTCAAGATGCCACAGCATATGCAGAGCAAGTGAAGGAACCGAGGTATTTAACCAGGAACTGAAAAGACATTGAAGGTCATAAGTGCTGCCTCTAGCTATTTGAAGAAAGGCCATAGAGATGTCATTCAGATAAGAAATTAATTTTGTTTTGGATGTCCTCAAAGCTCAGCTGTAGGACAATGGGTGTAAACTTAAAAGGGCTAGGTTCAGTGTGGGAAAAATATTTCTAGGGGTTTCCCTCTATGGGAGGTACAGAACTGCAGAATGGATGGACCATTGTCGACCTGTGACACAGGGGATTCAGGCACCAGTTAGGTGGTGGGAGTCATTAGTTGAACTGCAAGATCTTTTTCAACCTACAAGTGCAAACAGATGATACCAAGTTCACAGCTGGGCACACTGGTAATTTTAGTTCTACTCTTACAAGAGCAATGTCTGGAAAGAACCATTTCCAAGAAAGGGCAAATCAAATTGATTACTCAAGAAACAAATTCATTGGAAATGGCATTGGAAATGGAATTTGCCTGCACTTCATAGACTAGTTAGCTAGAACCCAGGAATTGTAAAGCATTATATACAGTCATGTCCTTTGGCCAGGTTTCTGCCATCAAAGTTTTGGCCAGGGCTCCTTGTCCTCCTTCCATACCCTTCTAACTCCATTTCCTCCCCTTAGCATCATCTGTTCAAACTTCCAGTATTGTTACTGTAGACACATACCACTAACTTTGAACATCTGGTTTCATCTTAGGGAACATAAGATAAATCTTAAGTGTTTCAACTGCTGGTCCTGAGCTCTTGGATTTAAAACCCATTGGGAGCTGAGCTGTGCTTCCTTCAGATGTTAGCTAGAGTTTCATTCGTGCCATGGCTGTCTGTTTCGGTAGCGTGCCAGCACACTGGAGAATATGCAGTCAGCAAGTGTGGAATGAAGAATAAAGCACCCTACGTTCATTAAATTTCACAAACACTACTTATTCTGGGACTTTATTATGGGGACAAAGATGGAGAAAGGGCAAAAATTGGCATCAGTGATATGAATAGCCATGGTGATGAGCAGAAAATAGTAATCTTATGAGAAAGCAAAAGAGTTTGGGTTTGTTTTTTCTTTTTAAAATGATCCAAGTTTCACTGTTAATTATGAGCTAGTTTTCACATTCTGGACACACATATTTCTGACTGGCTGTCAGGGATTCTAAGACAATAAATTATATGCCTAGGTCTCTACTTCGATATAAGATTTCCATTTCAGAAAAAAAAATGAGACCTCAGACATTGCATTTCAGGGTGATAATTGCACTTCTCAGGTGGTTAAGAAAAGGATGATCTACAAATAATAATTAAAAAGTTGTGCCCCAAGGGAATGGGGATGTCAGGTATGAAAGTCAAACATATGAAATGCTAGGCTTATGGCTTGACCTTGTTCTACTGTATTCAGTATTATAAATTCTAAGCACATTTTTGCTTCACTATTTGGAGGTGACAATTCGAGGGTGCATTAGGTAGAGAAAAGGTAATGTTTATGCTAGTGTATTAAACTACACCCTTCATGACATAACTTCTTCTCAACACTGATGCTTTAAAAGCGTCAGGCCATTAACACTCATAATTAATCAGCTCCACACTCTCCTCTGCACTTTTAGAGGCAGTGGTTGGGAGAGGGGGAGGCTTAGTCTTTCCTGACCCACCCTGGAATATGATTAGAGCAGGTTAAGTAAAGCCAGCATTCAAATCTGGTGACCCACTGGCCAGATCTGATTCATAGACGTGTTGTGCTTGTTGTGCACGTGATTTTAGAAGTTTTAAGATTAGTTTCTCTCACTTAAAAATCAGAAAAATTCAAACAAAAATATGGATTTCTGGAGTCTCTCAGCGGCATGATGGTGATGGATAGAAATCAAAAGATCTGGCAGTAGTGACCCTGCAGCCCTGCACAGCCATGACCGGCTGCAGCTGAGATATGCCCCTTCCCTGGGGGCGGGTCATGAGTGCTTCAGTTCATCAAAGTCTCCACTGCGTGCACATTTTTCGTTTCATTTCTGCTACCCACCTACCCCTGTTCGTATTTGAGCTTGACTTTGATTCTGAAGGAAGTCCCAGCACTGCCTGTGTTTCACAGATCTAAATAAAGCCAAAGTTCACAACAAAAGGATAGAGTGTCTACTATCTTTCACATACTCCGCTAAGGACCAGGGCAAAGATTACAAAGATGTGAGCCTTTTCTCAAGGGCGTCAGACCAGCTCGAGAGTCACATATACAGATAAGTCGTGTTGGAATAGCTGAACCTGTGTTGCAGTAGAAGTGTGCATAAAATGCTCTGAGGACCAAAGGAGGGGTGACTTAATGTGCTAAAAGAGAAGGCAGCATCTCAGCTAAACCTTGAAGACCAAACAGATGTTTTCTATGTAGAAGGAGGAGGACTGGTGCATTCCTGGGAGAAGAAACATTGTGAGTGGAAGCATAGAGGGGCATGAAAGAACAACGTATTTGGGTGGATAAATCAGAGGGAAGGTGGGAAGGTAACAGGAGGTGACACAGGCACCTGGTCATACCATGAAGTTTAGTCTTTGACATTTTTGAAATTGGGGACGGGGGATGACTAAAGACATTAAGCAGAGAAGCAACCTATCAGTTTGCCTTTAGAAAGAAGCCTTTGCACAATTGTTTTAGCGTAGGTCCCTCTGAAGGTGAGTTGTGCTAATGACACGGAGAAAATCTTGTCTCTGGGTTAGCAGTAAGACATCAGCAAGTGTGTCTCTATGACTTAGGATGGTTTGGTTACATATACAGGGTATGTGTTGTTTTTATGACTGCTGCGGCATTTTGTGTGCTGTGTTGCACCTGTATATAGCTATTAGAGAATATCAGATGACTGCCAGTGATGGCAAGTCACGACATCAGCACCAAGGTACTCTCTCTGCCATCACCATATGCTGCCACTTGAAGAATAGGAATAAACAGATTATGTGGGCTTCGCGTGCTGCTGCCAACAAAATCAGTTGGGTTTCAGAGAGTTCCTGGGAATATAATGGCTGTTACTGGAGCACTTTGAAATTCAGTTTGAGATAATAGTTTCAAATGAAAAATCCCACGAGCAGTGATGGTACCAGGACAGCGGAGCCCTATCTATAAACATACTGATCCTGAGAAATGGCACCCAGTTGGAGGGACAATCATGTGGCTGTCACTTGTTGAAGGCAGTGGAATAGCCAGTTCCCCTGTGCAAAGGGAGAACCAAGCTGTGGGTCAGCTGTGCCGCGGAGACAGAATTGACCAGCTGAGGCAGAGATGAACGCACAGCATATACTGTCTGACTCTGTGCTGGTCTGAGCATGCGGGCAACCACACTCTAGATGGAAGCAGATGGAAACTGCACCTGGAAATGGCCCCAAGCAGTACTATGGTGCTCAAAACTAAGTGCCATATGTACAACTTTATAAAATGATATGATATATTGTCAGTATAGGTCAAAGACCTTCCTTAGTTTGTCAGTTTCAACTTCTCTGGGAGGTGCTCAGTTAGGACATCTTATCCCCTAATCATGTGATAATAAGTACAAAAGAGAAGAAGAACGTAGCCCTTGTTGCCATCCCAAAGACCCTATGCACACTGCTTTCATAACTGTTATCACACTTTCCTGTTGTTTTCTCATTCGTCATCACTACTAGATTGCAGGGCTTCAGGGTGGACATCTTCTGTTCTATCTCTTTCCCAAGAACCACGCTTCCCAAATTGGAGTATAGTGGGTTTGGGAGTGTACGGTGCCAAAATGTATGACAAAGTCAGAGTACCATCCTATGCAAATATTTTGGAAACCAAGCATTTTTATATTAAAATGGGTGGATATATTAAACAGCACCATGTAGTATTTAGTGGCATGCTAAGTTGAAACAGACCCTAAAATTTATGAGACATTTTAGTTTGGGTTGGGCTGCTTTGGGCTAAACTCTTAGCCCTGGCTGGGGGAAGCAAGGTCCCCATTCACGTCCTCTGTTTTTGGAAGTTCTTCCGCAGCTCTAGCAGCAAGAATCGTTTTCTTAGTACTTGCCTATGGCAGGAAGTGCTTTTCATGTGATCATCACTGTATTACGTATGGAACATCTGACTAGTTAGGCAAGGTAGTCAATCATCAAGTCAGTGTCTAGATGGGCCCATTGGCCAGTTGTGCCCCAGTGCTAGAAACTCTGCCCTACTGCTGGCAAGCTAACTCCAGATACAGGGACCCCAAATGGGGCTGGGATCATGGGTGGAGAAGCACAAATTCAACTCTGCAGTAGATAAACAAATCCAGAGGCATGCTTTGGGAACTCACATTGTCTCCCAAATAAGGGCAATCAAATATCATTTAATGAATACCCTGGGAATGGACTGATTTATTATACACACCTCCTGGTGAAAAAATGATGCTACCCTAGTTCCTCTGTAGGATCTTACCCTCCTACTTGCAGATTTTCACTCATGCTCTGGAAACAACAAGTCTGTGGCTACCTACTCACCGCTCACGCTGCCCTACTGTGGAGACCCGGCATTAGGTAGCACTATAATGCTAAGAAAATGTCCACTGTCCACTCCAATTACTGATCTTATTTCCAGCCTAAATCCATATTTTAATCACAGACTCATATGGATATGTTTGTCCAGCCTTTTGTGTATCAGCTTACTCATTTAATAAAGATGTGTTGAACAACGTCTGTATACCGATAGGTATATAGAATGTTGAACATATAGAGTGGTAGTCAAAAATACGTAACTCAGAAGGACAATTTTCTCATTGTGCACATCTATTTTGCGTTATTCTCCAGAGAAGGACTGAAGGACAGACGAGCTCATTACTGGTGAGCGTGGGGTCCTTTCGTTCTTCCATTCTCAACTGTTTAAAGGGGAGGAGACTAAAGTACAGAGACGGAGAACACTGCCATGTCCTAAATGCTACCAGTTTTTCTACAGGGGAGATTTCCTCTTGATTTCTCTCCCTCTTTCCCCTCTGAGCTGCGTCTTCCTTCTGTGAAGTCAGACTAGACCTGGTATGACATTTACTGGCCATATAGGAATGAAAATAAGTCTTACAGGATGGCCGTGGATATTAAATGGGCAATGAAGTGCGATGTTCAAGCCCTCACATCAAGGTTTGCCCAGAGGAAATAGTCAGTGAGGATGGGTGTGCCCCCCTCTCCCTGAGGCAGGGTGTCCCCATGGAACTCCCCTCTCTGTGCTGTCCCCTACCATCTCACCCAGGCTCTGGGTTCCAACCACCAAGCTGGTCCAGACAACTCGAGATCTGTGTCCCTGCTGTGACCACTCTTCTGAGCTCTAACTCCCCTTTTTACTTGGCTGTGGACCAGAGCAGCTACTACTGACACTATTTGTCTAAAGGAAAGCAGGCATCTTCCTGGGGAAATCTGTTCTTCACCCCTTGCCCCTAAGTCTCCCTAACTCCCCTCTCTAGCACCCAGCCTCTTGGCCTGGAGTCATCTTCTATGCCTTCCTCTCCATCATCCTCCACATTAAACCAGAGGGAAAATCCTGTGAATTCCAACTTTCCTTCCCTCTCCCCATCTCTGCTTTCCTAACCGTGGCATAGCTCCGTGTCATCGTGGGTTTGCTTGGGTTACTGCTAATGTCATTCAACTGGTCACCCCACCCCCAGTCCATTTTTCTCCTCCCACAATTTGTCAGGTAAACCTTCTTAAAGCACAGCTGTTGTCTCCAAACCCTCCCATGTTCTATCTTCAGTCATGGGTTAAGTCCAGTCTCTTTGATGTGGCATTAAAGGCCCTCTGTGGTCTGCCCCCTAACGTGCCTTTATGACCATGTTGCCATAGCTTGTCCGTCCAGAGCCGATACCCCTTACTTCCAAGCCACTGTGTTCCTTTCACCGTATTTTGCTCATGCTCTTCTCTCCACATGAAATGCTATCTCTCCCCATGTCTCTGGGCATCCTGCCAGTCTTCAAAGCCCACTGAGATGTCACCCCTTCCACACATTATCCCCTGACCCCCACACACCTATGTCTCCTCTAACTGGGCTTCAAGGGGTGCTTAGGAACCATTAGGTAAATAAATAAACAAGTGAACTCCTGAATGAACCCAAGAGGAAGTGAAAGAATATCTCATCATGCATCACAGTCTACAAATACAATGAACGTGGTATCATTTTAGATGTCTCCTGCTGGAAAACAAAATATCAAACAGCCATCCAGGAAAGGTAGCCAAAAAATCAACATTCAGTTAACAACTGTAACAACAATTAACATAAACCCATTTCTCTAATATTTGCTCTCTTAGAACTATGTTTTTAATGACTGGAAATTCATTCATAAAATTATTTTATTTATCTTATGTAGGGATTTTGTTCTCTTCCACTGATCTGTATGTCCGTAGTTACACCCGTATCGCACTGTCTTAATTACTGTGGCTTTACGGTAAGTTTTAAAATCAGATAGTGATTTGTTCTTCCTTTTCAAAATTATTTTGAATTATTTTGGCTCTCTGGTTATTACATTTAATTTAATTTCTAATACTTGAATAAGTTACACATTTAGAGTATAGGAATGATGGGTAGTAGATTCAGTTAATTATTAAGTGAATGGTCCTGGAAGGAGCCTCTAAATTCATGGTTTGTTCACAAAAGCTGCTGCTTATCAGTATGTATTTATTGCCTGTATGAATGCATGTGTATATTACATACAAGTACATGCTTTAAAAAACAGAATTCTCTACCTCCCTGCACATTGGTGGTGGTGCCCAGGATTCTGTGCAATGACTGTTTTGTCCCAACCCAGGCGGCTCTCTGTGAGCTGGTCCTCATCACTGCTGGTAGGTAACTATGTGATATATAACTTGCAAGCAGCCCTGCTGTTTGTTACTGGCAATTAATCTCTCTGGTGCCTTTCTTCCATTCAGACTAAGCCTTTATGTTCTAAATCCAGCTATTCTAACGCTCCCCACTTGTGCTGTGTAGAAAAGACTCAGACTGACAGATTATCGCAGGGCAGTTAAGCATGTAATTGCTCAAATGAGTTAAAATCCCTTCAAATATCTGTCTTTGTACCTCATCACACCACTTCACGGACTCAAATATTTGACAATTGATGAAGATAAACTAAAGGGGCCTTCATTAGCTACCAACCACCGTGACAAGCTTCTTTCAGCGAAAGGCTGGTGAATTTTGGAACTTATTATCTACTTAAAAACTGCAGGAAAGCAGAAAAATACTGCAGTGAACTTTAGAATAGAGAAAGCTAGAAGCTTTGCATGGAAGCTGGGGTCACAAAAAAACCCACGGTTTGCTAATCTAAGGCTGCACTCGTTAAAAATGTAGGGTAAGACAGGCAGATGGACTTATCCAATAAAGGATGAGAAATATTATCACATTCTCATAGGCACCATCATTAATGACCGTGTGTTAAATTTAGAGGTAATTACAGAAACGGAGAGAGGGTGGCAGACATCCAGCACTGTGCAGAGGCTGATCTTAGTGTGGGGTTGCCGAGCTGCCAGGAGTGATAGCCCCCGCTCTAGGATAAAGTCAGGTGCTGTGCTGAGCGGGTGTCTGGAGGAATGCATGGAACTTTGCTCTGGCATAAACACCAGAAAATCCTCTGACTTTCAGGGACCTCACTGCTCTGAATTAAGCTGTTCAGACCTGATGCCAAGGAAAACAGGTGCTAACATGACCTACGGGCATCAGGGTATAGCACAGTAGATCCAGATTTCAAGTGTGATGGCTTGTACCTAAGGATTGTGAGATGTTGGGAAAATTATATTTTTAATTCCCTTATCTATGAAATAGACCTTCTAATTCATTACAATTTTTCTGCAAGAATTAAATGAGGGAAGCACTTGGTACAAATATTGGTTGTTATTTTATAAAATGGGTGTAGCTAGAAATTTGCTCTACATATTTCATACTTAATGTGAACCTAAAACTCTAATTTCCTATGTAATACAAAATAAAAACCCCAAGACAATAAACATAAAAAAATTTTGAAAAAAAATTCCTTTTTTTTTTTTTTTTTTTTTTGAGACTTTGGTTTCCTTCAGCTTAGACAGTGAAGCTGGGCTCTGCTGATAACCAGAATGAACCAAACGCCCTCAGCTGCCAAGCACAGTCCGTGGGGCTCACACTCTCCCAAGCAGGCCTTTGGCCACCTTGGCCCTGACCAGATACTACTTTCCTGGCTGGTTTAATAATGTGACTGATTAAATAACTATGGTGAGTGGACATCTTTGAATGCATCCTGACTTTATTGGGAATCCTAGTGTTTTATTATTGAACATGATGTTGGCTTTTGTTTAGACATAATAGCTCTAATTAAACATTTAAGCAAGATGTTCAAAGAAGAAAACGACAACATTAAATCGTTATTAGCGTTTATAGATTAAGCAGTTTGTCTTTGAACCTACCTATCATCTGTCTGTAGCCACACATATACATACACACACACACACATATATTTACACAAGGGCTGCACAAAAGTTCAGCCATGGTTCTGATACCGATGCTTTGGTTCTGCTTTGACCTCGGACTTTGGAAAGCTGAATAGATCTGAATGGCTAATTTCTGGCCTCACTGTGTAATCAGTGATCAAATGATCACGTAAACCACTATGGTATCTAATAAGCACAACATTATCACTAATACAAGATACATCTTTTGAGCATACTGTAATATCTTTTAATATTCACTTTTTGTAAAGATACTTATTCTGCATGTGACTTTGAACAAACATGTTTCATTTTACATTTTGTATTTGAAATGCTGTTAGTCACATACAAAATGGTAAAATATTTTTCCAGCTTTATTGAGGCATAATTAAGAAATAAAAATTGTGTATATTTAAGGTGCATAACATGATGTTTTGATATACGCATATATCGTGAAATGATTACCACGATCAAGCTAATTAATATATCGCCTCACGTAGTTACAATTTTTTCAAGCGTGGTGAGACACAAAACACTTAAGATCACCTCTCAGCATATTTCAAGTATACAACACAGTATTATTAATTATGTTTTTTGAATGGTGCAATAATTAATGATTATAGTTGTTAATTTTATGTGCAAAAATAATTATTAAAAGCTTGCCAATTATTAATAAAATAGATTGGATAATGGATATAAATATAAAGTGAATAGGTCAAGTAAATTAGACTATTTTTAGACTAAGTGTAAATTTATTTTAAAAAATACAACAGAAATAATAATAATGTCATTAACTCTAAACTTTATAGAATTCTTTTAGACTGATATTTAAAACATTAACCAAAATAACTTTAGGAACTGTACTTTAGCTATTTAAATCCATTTAGGGCAGGCATCCTCCAGATAAAATAGTTAGAGAATTTGTCACATTTTGTGAGGATTAATTAAGAGCATAATGTCAATTTTACTAACTCAAAATTTCACAGGAAAAACAAATCAAAATCAACATTAAAGGCATGTACAATAGCATCCATAATGATTCATTTTTATTCTAGACATAAAAAAGAACATAAAGCACAAAAAAAAAAAATTTAGAGAAATCAAGACCTCCCCTCCCCCATACCTCTAATGACCTAATGACCTCAGGTGCGAGAGCCTATATGGTATTGCAGATGTGCAGAGTAGTGGCCACAAGTGTGATCTGGCTGCTGACTGTCCTGAGAAAGTGCTGTCCCTACACCATAATGTCATACTTAAAATTTGAATTAAATAATTTTTAATAACAGTTAAACATTGTACAATAAATTTCAATAATTATTGTGTATCTCATTAGCATATTCTCTGTTGGTAAGCATTAACCTTCAGCCTTGACTTTGGCCAGTCTGTATATTAACTACATATATATATAATATTGCCATGGAATACCCACCTGTTTCTTTTTGATCAAGTTTTACTCCTTTGCTTTAAATCAGAAAGGGATCTGGGTTTTAAAACACTGTTTTTTTAGCATTTAATTATGTCCTCGTATAGTTTTTTATCCTTTGACCTCAATATACTCCTCAGGTGTGTACTCTAGACTTGATTTCTGAGGGTTATTCTGGATAGCCACAGTCTTCTACATGTGGCTATCCAATTTTCCCAGCACCATTTATTGAATGAGAATTTGTTTCCCCAAAGTATGTTTTTGTCTGCTTAAAAATTCTGTTGAATTTTATTACATTTTTAATTTGTATTGTTTTTATCATTATTTGTGAAATTGATCCTTAATTTGCTTCTCTGGGCTGTTTTGTCAGCTATTTGAATCAAGGCTGTTCTAGTTTTGGAAAAAGATATTTAGTGCTTTCCTTGTATAGCTCTAGAAGAGCACAAAAAGGATCACTTGAAGGAAAGCTTGGTACTGTTACTTCAGAAGGTTATTCACAACCCTTGCCAAGTCCATACTGCGTGTTTTCACCCTCTGGGCATTT
Source organism: Indri indri (assembly GCA_004363605.1). Taxonomy (NCBI): domain Eukaryota; kingdom Metazoa; phylum Chordata; class Mammalia; order Primates; family Indriidae; genus Indri; species Indri indri. The sequence continues at coordinate 56,754 of RJWJ010004055.1, read as the reverse complement.
TGTGTTTCCCAGCGCTGGCAGAAATCCACATTTTCTCTGCTCCACCTCCTGTTGGCCACAGACTCTCACTGCACTATTCCGTTTTCCATGAAACCACCACCAACATCCACACTTCATGGCTTTCATGTCATTACTCGTGCCTGGGAAGACTTTTACTTCAGTGTCTTCCTATTGCCATTCCAGATACTCTTCAATACCCAATTCAGACAGTCCTGCCCTAAGCAGGTCTAAATATCTCTAGTCTATCTGAGAAAATGGAGAAAAAATGAAATTAGATGCTTTTGCAACACTACCCTACTTCTAGTGAGGATGTTCTTAATGTCTCAAGTAACATGATAGAAGAAATGGCAGGCAGTGCCAGCATTTTGTACATCTACCATTTATAAACCACAGGACCAAAAACATGGATGGAGTCTTTGTCAACATTATAACCACACAAGAGCAAGGTCAGTGTTTACTGCTACACACTGGGTTAATTGCTATATCCTCTGGGCAAGGAACAAAGTAGCCATTGAAGGTAATAGTTGTGTTTTTTTTAAAATTTAATTTAATTAATTTTTTTAATTTCAGCATATTACCAGAGTACAAATGTTTAGGTTACATATATTGCCTTTGTCCCACCCAAGTCAGAGCTACAAGCCTGTCCATCCCCTAGACGGTGTGCACCACACCCGTTAGGTATGAATATACCCATCCTCTCCTTCCCCTTCCCACCTGCCCGACACCCAATGAATGTTACTACTATATGTGCATTTAAGTGTTGATCAGTTAATACCAATTTGATGGTGAGTACACGTGGTTCTCCTTTTTCCATTTTTGTGATACTTCACTTAGTAGAATGGACTCCAGCTCTATCTATGATAATATAAGAGGTGCTAGATCACCATTGTTTTTTGTGGCTGATTAGAACTCCATGGTATACATATACCACATTTTATTAATTCACTGATGTATTGATGGGCACTTGGATTGTTTCCACATCTTTGCAAATGTGAATTGTGCTGCTATAAACATTCCAGTGCAGATGGCTTTTTTATAGAATGTCTTTTTTCCCTTTGGGTAGATGCCCAGTAATGGAATTGCTGGATCAAATGATAGTTCTACTTGTAGCTCTTTGATGTGTCTTCATATTACTTTCCACAGAGGTTGTACTAGTTTGCAGTGCCACCAGCAGTGTATGAATGTTCCTATCTCTCTGCATCCATGCCAACATTTATTGCTTTGGAACTTTTTGATAAAGGCAATTCTCACTGGAGTTAAGTGATATCTCATTGTGGTTTTGATTTGCATTTCCCTGATGATTAGAGATGTTGAACATTTGTTCATATGTTTGTTGGCCATTAGTCTGTCTTCTTTTGAAAAGTTTCTGTTCATGTCCTTTGCCCACTTTTTGATAGGATTGTTTGATTTTTTCTTGGTGATTTTCCTGAGTTCTATAGAGATTCTAGTTATCAGCCCTTTATTGGATGTGTAGCATGCAAATATTTTCTCCCATTCTGTAGGTTGTCTATTTGCTCTCCTGATAGTTTCCTTGGTTGTTCAGAAGCTTTTTCATTTGATCAGGTCCCATTTATTTATTTTTGCTGTTCCTGTGATTGCCTTTTGGTCTTGTTCATAAATTCTTTGCCTAGGACAACGTCAGTAGGAGCTTCACCAACATTTTCTTCTAGAATTCTTATAGTTTCACACTTTGGGTTTGAGTCTGTTATCCATTGTGAGTTGATTTTTGTGAAAGGTGAGAGGTGCAGATCCTGTTTCAGTCTTCTACATGTGGCTATCCAATTTTCCCAGCACCATTTATTCAATGAGGATTCTTTTCCCCAAAGTATGTTTTTGTCTGCTTTGTCAAAGATTAGATGACTATATGGGGATGGTTTTATTTCTGGGTTCTCAGTTCTGTTCCCTTGGTCTATGTCTCTGTTCTTGTGCCAGTACCACATTATTTTATTTACTCTAGGCTTTTAGTATAGCTTGAAGTCTGGTAAATTGATGCCTCCCAGTTTGTTCTTGTTGCTTAAGATTGCTTTTGCTATATGGGATCTTCTCTGGTTCCATACAAAGTGTAGAATTACTTTTTCTATATCTGCGAAAAATGATTTTGGTATTTTAACAGGGATTGCATTGAATCTGTAGATCACTTTTGGTAGTATAGGCATTTTAACAATGTTGACCCTGCTGACCCATGAGCATGGTATGGTTTTCCACCTGTTTACATCTTCTGCTATTTCCTTCCTCAATGTTTCGTAGTTCTCCCTGACAAGGTTTTTTACCCCCGTAGTAGTTAACTGTATTCCTGGGTGTTTCATTTTCTTTGTTGCTATTGTGAAGGGTATTGAGTCTTCGATTTGATTCTCGGTTTGACTGTTGGTGTATAGGAATGCTACTGATTTCTGTACCTTGACTTTGTAACCAGAACATTCTACCCAAAACCCACAGAATATATGTTTTTCTTGTCATCTCATGGGACATTCTGTAAGATTGACCATATCCCAGGCCACAAAGCATGTCTCAACAAGTTTAAAAAATAGCAATTATACCATGCATATTCTCAGACCACAGTGGAATAAAATTAGAAATCAACTACAGCAGAAACTCTCATCTCTACACAAAGTTGTGGAAACTAGACAAACTTGTGCTGAATGATTATTGCGTTAAAGCGGAAATTAAGATGTAAATCAAAAGATTCTTTGAACTAAATGATAAAGGAGACACAAGTTATCAAAATCTATGGGACACAGCTAAAGCAGTCCTGAGGGGAGAATTTATATCCATAAATGCCTACATCCAAAAGACAGAAAGATCACAAATCAGCAATCTAATGAATCATCTCAAAGAACTGGAAAAGGATGAACAAACCAATCCCAAACTTAGCAGAAGAAAAGAAATAACAAAGATCAGAGCAGAACTAAATGAAATCAATAACAAAAAACTATATGGAAGATTAACAAAACAAAAAGTTGGTTCTTTGAAAATAAACAAAATTGACATGCGTCTTGCTAGATTAATGAGAAGCAGAAAAGAAAGGACTCTAATAAGCTCCATCAGGAATGAAAAAGGAAAAATTACAACTGATACCATGGAAATACAAAATATCATCTATGAATACTATAAAAACCTCTATGCACATAAACTTGAAAATGTGGAGGAAATGGACAAATTCTTAGAACCACACAGCCTCCCTAGGCTCAATCAGGAAGAAATAGAATTCCTGAACAGACCAATATCAAGTACCAAAATTGAAGCAGCAATAAAAAGCCCTCCAAAAAAGAAAAGTACCAGACTAAATGGTTTCATACCTGAATTTTACCAGACCTACGATGAAAGTAATAGTTGTTAAGTAAAAGAATAGATATTAATTATACTGGTAAATGAATTGTTGAAGGAATGGGCATGAGTCTAAGCAGCCTATTAGTATGTAGTGAAATCATAGATTAAGCTTATAGATGTTGCAGTGTATCAGCAAATGCACATGTGTGTGCACAGACACACACACTTTTGTTTTCAGACTGTATTAGCAAATTTCTTCCCTACCATTATTTCTTTCACTATTTATATGTTGTACATAACAGTATGAATTGGGTCTTCAGAATGTAGTAAAATATAGGCATGAAAATATTTTTTGAATTAGATATTATGTTTATATTCTAAACATAAATGTATTACTTATATAATTAAAAAACTACTAAATTAAAAGTCCTCTAAATGAATTATAAAACTTAAAAAATAGATAAAAATATATGTGAATATCTGACCTTAGGTCAGGAATAAGTCTTCAAGTATAATAACAAAAGAAGAAATCAAGATTTGACTATATTTAAAATTATAATGTAATTTAAAAAATTACATGTAAAATTATTATTTATAAACTTTTATTTCTCTTTCACAAATAAAATAAATATGTATAAATGCAATATATAATATACACATAGATATATGAAATATAATAGAAATAGAATAGAGAAAGCAAAAATAGATCCACACAAATATGCCCAATCAATTTTTGACAAAGGTGCAAAAGCAATAGAATTCAATCTTTTCAACAAATGATGCAGAAGCAAGTGGAAGCCCATAAGCAAAGAAGAAGAAGAAGAAAAAAAAATGAGAATAGTTTCTCTATGTAAGTCTTACACTTTACACAATCACAGACTTAAACATAAAATAAGAAACTATGAAACCTCTAGAAAAAAAGAAATAGGATAAAATCTTTGAGTTCTAAGATTAGGCAAAGAGATCTTAGACTTGACATGAAAAGCACAATCGATAAAAGGAAAAAGTAATAAATTGGACTTCATCAACATTAAAAACTTGCTCTGCCAAAGATCCTGTTAAGAGGATGGAAAGACAAGCTAAAAACTGGTAGTAAGTATTTGCAAAATATTTATCTTACAAAGGGCTAGTATCTAGAATATATAAAGATCTCTCAAAACTCAGCAGTAAAAATAAACCCAAATGAAATAACCCAATTAGAATATGGACAAAAGATAAGAAGAGACATTTCATCAGAGGATACATAGATGACAAATGAATGCATAAAAAGATGTTCAACATTATTAGCAGTTAGAGAAATGAAGATTAAAACCACAATGAGATATCATTATACTTCTATCAGAATGGCTAAAATGAAAAGTAGTGACAAGCACCTTGTAAAGATGCAGAAAGAATGGACCACTCATACATTGATGGTGGGAATGGAAACTGATATGGTCACCCCAGAAAACAAGCACCTTCTTAAAAATCTAGATGCAACTGTCACATGACATAGCAACTGTACTGCTAGACATTTATTCCAGAGAAATGAAAATTATTTTTATACAAATAGCTATATATGAATGTTTATGACAGTTTTATTTGTAATAGTCAAAAACTGAGCAACCAAGATTACCTACAACTGGCAAATGTTAAACCAACTATAGTACATCTATACCACAGACTACTACTCAGAAATCCAAAGGAACAAACTACTAATATATGCAACAACCTGGATGAGTCCCCAGAGAATTATGCTGAGCAAAGAAAGTCAATCCCAAAAGGTTACACCCTTGGACCCACTTATATAATATTCTTAAAATAATAAAATGATACACATGTAGAAGAGATTAGTGGTTGCTAGGGTTTCTGGAGGGGATTGGTGCAGAAAGAGAAGTGGTTGTATTAGCAGCTATAAAAGTGCAATGTGAAGTATCTGTGTGGTGATGGAAGTGTTCTGTCTCTTGGCTGTAACAATATTGATATCCTGGTTGAAATATTCTACTACAGTTTTGCAGCATGCCACCAATGGAAGAAACTGTGCAATGTGTACACATTATTTTTTCTTATTTCTTAATAATGCAAATCATGTAAATCAACAATTATCTCCAAATAAACAGGTTAAGTAAAAGTTAATTGACTGTCTAAAAGATAATAGAATTTTATTGCATGTAAAATAAAATACATGAAAAGAATAGCACAAAGAATAGGAGAGAGGAAGTCTATTGTGGTATGACTCAAAGTTATTTGAAGGGAAACTATTATAAGTTAAAGACATGTATTGCAAATTTTAGGGTGATCGCTAGAGAAAAAAACAGTAAACGAAGAAAAACAAAGTCAAAATTACTAAATTAATCCAAAAGAAGACAGGAAAAGGGGGAAAAAAAGAAGAAATAACAGGTTAGTAAGCACAAAACAATTAAAATGATTAGTAAGATTAAAAGCCAACCCTTTCAATAATTATAATAAATATAAGTAGTTTAAGCATCCCAATTAGAAAGAAGAGGTTGCCACATTACCTAAAGGAGCAAGACACAACTCTATGTTCTCTACAGAAACTCTCACTATAAATATAGACATAGGTTAAAAATAGAAGAATAGGAATAGCGTAACAAATACTAATCAAGAGAAAGCTGGACTGGCTATGCTAATATCAGACACAGTAGACTTCACATGAGGGAATACTACCAGGGAAAAAAGACAAATTTGCATGATCATGAGGGTATCAATTCATCAAGGGAGGTAACTGTCCTAAAAACAGACTTTCAAAATATATGAAATAACGATTGATAGAACTGAAAGGGGAAATATACCACATTCTGGACTATAAACCAAACTGTAAAAAGAGGAAACAATAAGGAAAAATAGAAAATATTTTAGATGAAAATGAAGGAAATCTAATTATAAAGGACAAAAGGTCTGAACAGACATCTCACCAAAGGAGATACATAGATGGCAGATAAGCATAGTGTACTCAATATCATGTGTCATAAAGGAATTGCAAATGTTAAAGAGAGAGAGAGAAAAAGAGAGAGAGATGACACCATATACAGAATAGTTGAAATCCAAAACGCTGCATCAAATGCTGGCAAGAATGTGGAGCAACAGAAACTCTCATTTGTTGCTAGTGGGAATGCAAAATAGCATAGTCACTTTGAAAACCAATTTGACACTATTTTAGACAACTAAGCATACTCTTAGCATATGATTCAGCAATCAGGCTCCTTGGGATTTACCTAAATGAGTTGAAAACCTAAGTTCGCACAAAAATCTGGAATGCACAACACAGAGTGAACTCTAATGTAAACTATGAACTTTAGCTAACAGTAATGTATTATAATAATATTGGCTCCTCAATTGTAACAAATGTTCCTCACTAACACAAGATTTCAAAAACAGGGAAAAATGCAGGAAGGGATGAGGGAGCAAATGAAAACTCCCTGTACTTTCCACTCAATTTTTCTGAAAACCCCAAATCGCTCAAAATTAAATGAATGAATGAATGAATGAATGAATAAAGCTTACTCATAAAAAAATTGTGTTATGCAGTTAAGGTAATATTTATAGGTAAATTTATGGAACTAATAATGGCTTATGTTAGAAAAAATATTTAGATCAATAATCTCAGCTTTTACCTTAAGAAACTAGAAATATAGAGGAAATTATACTATTATTAGCATACTGAATCCAGCAACATATAAAAAGTAGAATGTATCATGACTGAGGAAGGTTCATATGAGCAATGTACAGTTTATTCATCATTCAAAACTAAATTAATGTAATTCCCATATCAATAGACTAAAAGGGACTATATCATTATTTTAATAGATGTAAAAAAGCATTTGAAAAAAAATGCAGCATTCTATTACAAAAATGCTCAGTAAACTGATATTAGAAGGGAACTTCCTTAACCTAATAAAGGACACCTATAAAAAACCTATGGCTGGCACCATGCTTAATGGGGAATGACTGAATGTTTTCCCCCTAAGATGAAGAAGGCAGCAGGATGCATACTCTCAATCACTCTAATTCAATATTTCTGCTAGAGATCCTTATCAGTGCACTAAGGCAAGGGAGAAAAAACAATAAAGGCATACAGATTGACAAAAAAAAAAAAAGAAAAAATTTGTCTTTAATCACAGCTTGACATGATTAACACAGAGAACCCTAAGCAACCTATAAATGAGCTACAAGAGCTATTAATGACTTTAGCTACATATGAAGATATATGGTCAATAAATAAAAATTAACTGCATTTCTACAAACTAACAGCAATCAAGTAGAAATCAAAATTTAAAAACTAGAACCATTTATAATAGAATTAAGAACTCATTGAATTCTTAGGGATAAATCTAATAAAATATAAATAGGATTTGTACACTGAAAGGTGTAGACCGCTGATGAGAAAAATCAAAGAAGACGGTGGTGGAAAGATACACTATCTTCATCAGGTAGAAGTGTCAATTTTGTTAAGTTGTCAGTTCTCTCCAAACTGATCTATAGATTTAATGCAATCTATAGATTCAATGCAAATTCCAAAACCTTTGTTTTGGTACAAATTGATGACAAATTGACTCTAAAATTTTATATGAAAAAACAAAGGGCCTAGGGTATCAAAATGTTTTTTGAAAAAGAAGGATAAATTTGGGGGACTCACATTGCTTGATTTCAAGACTTACTATAAAGTCTTACTATAAAGGTACAATAATCAAGATCTAAATATTGGTGAAAGGATTGATATAGCCATCAATGGAAAAAAATAGTCAAGAAATAGACCTATACATATGAATTTCAACAAAGGGTCCAAAGTAATATAATGGAGAAAGTATAGTCTTTTTAGAAAGGTGCTAGAAATTGGACATGATGTATAAATGTATAGACCTTGACTCGCAGCTCACACCATATGCAAAAATCAGTTCTAAATGAATTTATCCCTAAATGTAAAACCTCAAACTATGAAACCTACAGTAGAAAACATGGAAGAAAATCTCTATAATTCACTAGCCAAAGATTCTTAAATACAATGACAAAAGCATAAATCATGAAAGAAAAAATTGATAAATTGCACTTTATTAAATTTTGAAATTTTGCTCTTCAGAAAGCCCTGTTATGAAAATGGAAAGACAAACTGCAAGTTGGGAAAATATATTTGCAAACACATATCTGATAAAAAACACTTATCGAGACTATATAAAGAACTCTTAAAAGTTAATGAATAGAAAACAAAATTCCTAATGAAAATTGGATGAAAGATTTGAACAGAAACTTCACTGATGTTTTTTCTTTACTAAAGAAGAGACATGGATGGCAAGAAAAGTTGCTCAATGTAGGAGCCAAGGCTTGGTCTTCTGAAGTTTGGCTGAAAAATCAACTCACAAAAGGTAGAATAATTGAAGAAAAGGCATATAGATTTATTTAACATGTATTCATTGAAGCCTTCAGAATGAAGAACCAAAGATACAGAGGAAATTGACCATTTTTATGCTTAGTTTCAACGAAGTATAGATGGCCATGTTAGAAATATGATTGGACCAAAGTATATGATCTAATGATAATCGACCAAGAAGGGAAACCAAACGAGGCCCAACTGTCTAAATTCTTGGCCTCTCTGAGCATAAATTCATTCCTTGTGGGTATGGTGCAGAACCCTCTCTGGAATGGGGGTTGCATGACCTATGGTCAACAAAGGTAGGTTAGATAATTTCTTTATGACCAGAGGGGCAGGGAATGGGGCTGAGAGACAGGAGGACAGGAAAAGGTCAGAGAGAGGCTTTTGTTTCTGAGGGATTCATTTTGGGGTATTGTTTTCTGAGCCCCAACATCAACATCATTATTGGTCATTGAAAAACCAATTAAATCCATGCTGAGCTACCATTACATATCTATTGGAATGACTAAAATTAAAAAACAAAAACTCTGACAATACTAAGTGTTATCAAGGAGTTGAACAATGTCACTCTCATAAATATTTCATTTAGGTGATCATTGCAATGCAACTTTCTAAGAACCTGCCTTTTTCATCAGTAATAAAGGCAGTTTCTTAAAAAGTTAAACATATGATTAGAAATCTCACTTCTGAGATTTACCCAAGAGGGAATGAATGCACAGGTCCATACAACTGCCTATATTTGAATGGTATGGTAGATTTCATAATCACGAAATCTGGAAACAGCCTAAATGTCCATTAATCAGTAAATAGATAAATTATGGTATATATTAGGTTATTAAGTATGAAATGTCTGATTTCCTTAAGTACTAAAATTGACAGTTGATATCTCTGACATTGCACTTTGACACTTATTTTATTTTTATTGTGAAGGTACATCCTCCATCTTTCAAACACACATTTTGGCTTATGATTATGATTCGAATTTTTTAAAGCAATTTTTCTGAAACCATAGACAAGTCAAAAATACATATTATTTTCAAACATGAGTTCCTTCATGGAACCAATGCAGTGCAGACAGCTAGAAATATCAACGGTGTTTGGGAAGATGTGATTAATGAATGCACAGTACATCGATGGTTTGAGAAGTTCCATTCTCATGATTTTAATCTTGAAAATGAGCCATGTGGGCGACCTGAGACCAAGGTGGATAATGATGAGCTGAAAGCTAGTGGAAGAGAATCCATCTCAACCTACACGTGAATTAGCAGCAAGATTTGACATTACTATTAATATTCCAATAATGTTGGACCATTTGAAACAAATGGGCAAGGTAAAGAAGCTGGATGGATGGGTTCCACATGAATTAAATGAGTTTCAGCAGAGAAATCATCTCGAAGCTTGCCCTTATTTGCTGTCAAGACATAAAGGCAAACCATTTCTACACTGTATTGTTACATGTGATGAACAATGGATTCTTTTTGAGAATTGCAAGCATTTGCCACAATGGTTGGATAAAGATGAAGTGCCAAAACACAGTCCAAAACTGAATATTCATCAAAAAAAAATATAATTGTGTCTGTTTGGTGGTCCAGCACTGGTATTATCCACTATAGCTTTCCGAAACCTGGTCAATCGATTACAGCAAATGTCTACTGCAACCAATTGGACAAAATGATGAGGATGCTTGTGATTAAGCAGCCGAGATTGATCAATAGAGACGGGTCACACCTCTTGCAAGACAACAATGGACCACATGTTGCGCAAAGAATGCTGCTCAAACTACAGAAACTGGACTTGGAAACTCTCTGTTATCCACCATATCCACAAGACCTTGCACCAATTGACTACCACTTCTTCCAGGCTTTGGATCACTTCTTGCAATATTCAATTCTCAACAAGCTGTAGAAAATGCCTTTCATGATTTCATCACCCCTCGCTCTCCGGGCTTCTTCCTTGCTGGCATAAACCAGCTGCCATTAAGATGGCAAAACTGTGTCAATAGTTTAGGCTCATATTTTGATTAACTGTACTGCTTCTTTTTTGAGATATAATAAACTACACTTGGGATGCCAAATTGGACATTTCATATTTAATGACCACGCATACATGACTGATAAATGCAATATGGATCAATCTCAGAAGCATTGTGATAAGTGAAAATCAGATCAAGAAGGCTCAGTGGCAGCCGTAGAAGTACATCATTCCTGTCTCTTTCAGGAAAATCTGTTTCCAGGATCACAACTGGCTGACAACCTCTGTGTGGTCCCTTTAGATCAAATCTCACATTCATGCCTATTACTTGAGAAAAACACTCAAATTTGCTTTGGAGTAAATTAAGACTTTATGTAGTTTTATCATTCTGCATTTAGAAATGAAATAAAATATTCTGTAAAGAAACTGTGACTATTTCTCTCTACTGAGAATAATTTGAACTTTTAGTCTCTTACTGAAGTTAATCACACTTGATCTCTTGAGAAAAAAAATGTTTTTAATGTGAAACAATACTCCACTGAGATTTAACAAACTCTATTTTAATTGTAATTGATTTATACCAAAAGATAAAATGAGTTAATTAGGGCATGCTATTAGAATTACTGTCAAGGGAATACATTTGATACATCTAGCAATGAATGAGTATGAGATAAAAGATTATTTTAAAATCTGAAAACAAATAAATTTAAAGTCCTAAGATTATTCATTAAAAAACACTTAGGTCTCTGTGGATTAAAATTTTATTCTTTTATAAAATATTTGTCATATTCAGAACATAAAATAATTTTCTATTAATAAAATACAATACCACCTGTACTTTGGTCATAGGCGGCCATGTGTTTCTTTTACACAGGGAATTCTGTCGTGATTTAAGCCATGTGTCTACACAAAAGAGAAACTCCTTATTTACAATTGTTAGCCAACTACTATGGCAGCAGGAAGGGTGCGTCTGTGTCTTTGTTATCCTTATTTCTCTGGGTTTTACTCTCCCTTAACTATTTCCTATGCACTCATTTTTATACCCCGAGGACTACGCACTGCTAGGACGGGCAAAAGCGGAGACCGCATGGTTTTGGGGTAGAGTAAGAAAGGGCTTCATTAAGGCAGAAAAACTGTGGTGTAGCAATCTGGACTATATCACTTCTTGCTTTTTCCCCACAGGTATAATAAACATGCTGAGATAAATAAGGGAGTGTAGTTTTCAGTGTCCTGAGTAGTAGTAACATGGAAAAACAAGTTGGAGACATCAGTTATAAAAAAAATTGTGGGCCAGGAGTGACGGCTCACACCGGTAATCCTAACACTTTAGGAGACGGAGGCAGGAGGATCACTTCAGGACTAGGGTTTGAGGCCAGCCTGCGCATCATACTAAGACCCTGCTTCTATAAAAAATAGAAAAATTAGCCAGACATGGTGGCACATGCCTGTAGTCTTAGCTGCTCAGGAGGCTGAAGTTGGATGACCTCTTGAATCTAGGAGTTGAGGTTGCAATGCTATATAATGACTTCAGTACATTCTAGCCTGGGCAATAGAGGAAGACCCTGTCTCAAAAAAATTCTGTAGATAAAGAACACTAACAAAATGGACCTATTCAAAAAGTAGAGATCTGAATGACTTGGTCAAGAACCTCTCTCAAATACCACAAAGATCTTTTATGGAAAAAAGAGAAAAGTTAAGAAAAAATTAGGATAGAATTAGAAATAGCAGGAAAGAGATGATGATGAAGAGGAGCTATTAATATGTAAGAAATAATGAGCAAAATTTAATCAGAGACACCGATATCAGATTAAACATGTCCATATGTAAACATATTAGACTGAAATGTAATGCCTTCAAAGACAAAGAGAATACTATAAAATTATTCAGAAAGAAAAAGTGGAATGTCTGCAAAGAAATAAGGAATGGGTTGATATCAGATATCTCAACAGCTGTCCTGGAGACAGTTGTCAAATTTGCAAGATGATTTCAGCCTTCATCTGGTTATTTGCTACACAGATAGCCAATTATTGAGACAAGGAGGATCGCCAAGGAAGAAAGGAAATTTTAATATGAAAAATGTCAAGAGAGCAGGGAATTAGCTACTAATCTGTCTCCCCTACGGAGAGCTTGGGTTTTTTTTTAAGGAGGGGCTACATGTATTGGGGCAGGTCGTAGTGTAATTAATAAGGGGCTAATGCATTGGGGCAGGTTGTGGAGGATGGCGAGTCTCGGTGTCAGGAGGTCTGCCAAGGGACCTTCAGAATCTCGGCTCATTGTCTTGCAGAAAATCTGCCATTTCTGGGGAACAATGCAAAAAAGTCAAGTAGTTAGTTAAAAGTTTCAGTTTTCTAGTCATCGTGCCCTACCTGGGAAAGGATTATAAAAAACATACAAGGGTCATTGAAATTTGTTCATAGAACCAGTTACGGCAAGAACGTAAGGAATCGGTATCAAAATATTGAAACTCCAAATTTGAAATTCAGTTTTTATATTCATTTGTACCATTTAAATGTGAGAATAAATAAACATATTTTTAAAAAGAAATAAAAAGCTTTATGAAGCTTGTCACATCAATTCTCTTTGTAAGAATCCTTGGGGATGTAGTCCAGCAAGAAGAGAAATGAATTCAGGAAGAAGCATTGACACATAGAAAGTAGAGTAAAGCGTGTGATAAATTATGCTGTTGTCTAACAAATGAAACAAATTGTCCTTAACAATATGGAACTAAAAGTCCAGAAAATATCAATCTGGAAGGCAGGGGTGGAATGGAGTGATTGGATAAGGATGAAAGTGGAAAAAGCTTTTTTTTTTTTCCTCCACTTTATAGGGGAAGAGATAGATATTGATAAGATTTAAAAATTGATTAGGAAAAAGCATCAGTGCGGGTTCCCATATCTTAGAGATAAATAATAGAAGAATGAAATGCAACTTAAAACTAGGCCTAGGCATTTCGGGAAATAGATAACCTTATATTATACATATTGTTATGTGACAGAAAAAGTAAAATATCTGTCTAGCTCATTATTTTGAAGCTAATATAACTAAGACTAGATAAGATCAACACAAAAAAAGGAAATTACAGGCCCAATAAAGTACTGTCTGAGTATAGTAAGAAGTGGCATTTATCCCAGCAACTTGAGGATAGTTGAAAATAAGATAATCTCACAATGCAATTAATCATTGATGGCATAAAGAAAAAAATGTATGATTAACTCAAAAATGCAGAAAAAGCATATGCCAATAAGGTCTTTTTAACACAAACCTATAGAAAATTTTATATTTAAGAAACTTCAGAAATGTTCTCTTGACAGTCTGAAACCAGATTAAGATTCTCACTCCACTGTTTTTCACCCTAGTATTAGAGGTACTGGATAGGAAAATAAGAACAGAAATACAAAGAAGTTGCATAAAGCATAAAACATAAGGAACATAATTTTTATTTTTGCAATACTTATATATAAAATCCAAAAGAATCAACTAACAAACTATTGGAACTAATAAGAGAGTTTGGCAAGATGTAGCTTGATTCAAGATCTGTGTGTATTAATAATACTCAACATTTGTCCATTATTCTAAAAATAAAAGGTTATAAAAAGTAATATTACAGTACATAAGATACTTTTTAAAACAGCAAAAACAAATATCACAAATGACTTAGGAATTAATTGTATAAGTAGCGCAAATGACTTTTGTGGAGAGAAATTTAAAGCTGTATCAGAGGACACTAAAAATGTACCATATAAAGGGAGATATATGTTGTGCTCAGGAAGAGATGGCATCACTGTAAAGATGTTTATATTCCCAAATAAACCTATAAACTCACTGTAACCCAAAAAGGAATTTTTAGGAAACCTTGAATTGCATCAAAAGTAGAAAACAGAACAGCATATATATGAAAACACCATTTATATTAATTTTGCAAGCACGAAAATACTTTTTCTTCAAGAATACAAAGGTAAGAAAAGAGGCATGGAAGGAGATATATTACATACATGAGACAGTATGCTCACAGAGATATTCGATTGGGATGCAGAGTGCATGGGAGCTTGCGTAATTGTCCTTCAAACACCAAGGCTATGGACCTTGTTCCTATTCCTGCTTCCCCTCTGGCCTTCAACTTTTGCTATATGACAATTCAGTGTTTTTGACTCTTCTATGAGTGAAATAAGGACAGAGGAAGAGCAGTTTTACCTGTCTCAAGAAAACATAGTCATTGAATATACATAACAAGTGACATGGTTGTGTACTTGTCATCTTCTGTTTTCTTTAGAAGGGGTATAATTTATCCCCATGTGGATAAATTCCATCTGAGCTATAGCTTTATCATTCTTATACCCTCAAACTTTCTTCTTAACCTATAGATATATAACCTAAATAAGGTCTGGCAAATGAAAATCTATCTTTTAATTCTTGACACAGATGAAACTCAACACAATTGTTTGTGAGGATCAAAAAAAAATCATTAATTCAAACTAAGATCTTCCAGTGGAAGATGCCTCCAAAATGACTTATTTAAAGATTTCCTGTCTTTAAAAAAACATTTTTTAGAAAAATAGAAACACTGTAGATACTGATATTTCACTTAGGGGAATAAAACTATAGCTACTGGCTGGCAAAAGGAAGCATACTGCTTATACAGGGTATCATAAACCTTAGATCTGTTACCTATGTATAAAGAAAAGTTAAATGTATCAATTTAATGACCTCCAAAATAAAATTTAAATATATAGGTTTTCATCATGAGGAGAAATCTCATTACTAGCTTGCATGTTCCTATACTTAAGGAATAACAAATAAGGTTTCCAGAAAATAATTTTGTTAAGGATTATTTGGCTTCTTATGTTTTATGGGTTTTATTAGAATTTTCTACTTTTGTGCTAATGATGTTTTCACCTTGTTTGGCACTAGCATGTGTAAGTAAATCTGACCCTTGTATTTAGAGAGGCAGAAAGCATGGAAATGGGAATGGTGGTGTGTTTCTGATTAACAAAGACACAACCCTGACTTTACAATTGACCACTCGTCCAGTTCCACGGTAAATATAATCATATTACATCATATGACTCAATCTCCAGGATCCTTAGGTCATGGCCATTCTGGAGGTCTTTGGGCCAACTCTTGTGCTCTCAATAGTCTGTTGTTCCCACCTGAACATCCCAAGTATAGTCATCAATGGTGAGGGTATTCATGGTTATCCTGAGTTTCAAGATGGAAAAATTTGAAAACGTCAACATCTTACTGACTTTCACAAGATTAGATTATTCATGACTGTCTAAGTATTTTCCTTAATTATCTTGAGCAAGATTTTTTGAAATAAAGATAAAATTTAGCATCTTTGCCATATTGTTGTTTTCCAAGCCCACAAAATCTACGTCAGTTTTTCCTGCTGTGGACTCAGCTGATAACATTCCCTATTTCAAATTTTGTCTTTCAGAGAAGCCAGAGTAGAATGAAGGAGACAAGGAAAAAGAGGGGAAATTAATAGTTGATCATCCTTAATATTTTCAAATGTATTTTTATTATTTTATTTTCACCAAAAAGGTAGCATTCTCCCTATTTGACAGATGATGAAATGGAAGCCCCCAAAGTCAACACCGTCAACATCAGTCATCAAAAGACAGAGTTAGGGTTTGATCTAGGTCTGCAGCCCTGGTGGTGCCATCACCGCATTCTGAAAAAGAGAGATGAACAAAGCAAAACAGATTCCCTTGTTCTGAAATTTATATTTTAGAGAATAAAATCCACACTCTTAGGGTCTACTCTATGCAGTTCACCCTTCTTTCTCCTGCTGACTGAAGCATGCGAGACTTTGAAGAGAGTAGAGTGACAGGTCCCGAGTGCTGGAATGTCATCACACTGCCACACTCTCAGGAAGCGCACTTCTGTCTGAATGGCACATAAGAACGAGGCGCTGAAGTTTGACCTGTGATCCCCACAGAGAACTACGAAGAAAATTTCGCTTGTTGCAAATTCTTTCCATAATGGTTCTGAGCAGTTCAAATCATATAAAATGCCTGAGATAGTTACAAATTTTTTGATAGATTACCAAAGAGAGCACTATATTTCTTATTCATCTCTAGATGTGTAAGTCTTTTTACTCTTGGAAAAATGTAGGGTCAGAATCTCATATAGCTTCCTGACATTTCTGACATTTCATCAGACTCACATATTTGTGCATGCCCAGATGTATCAGGGAGTGCCAGACACCTGCACTCGTCTTGAAGATGACTAATGTATTAATTAATAATAGATCAATTAATCTAATAAACATCAAGATGACTTGTGTATTAGGCAGTTGATTAATAGATTTTAAACACATTTTTCTCTTTAAAAAATGAAACATACCTATTTCCCACATGAAATAGAAAATGTTGTCTGTAGTATAATTTTAAATGCTTATAAAGAATTTACAATGGTGCTTGATGCATACTTAAAATAACAATAACTGTTACCACTTATTTGGTGCCTAATAAGTGCCAGGTACTTCATACATATTATCTCATTCCATGCGGTGGGTATCAACATTCATTTTTACTGATGACACAACTGAGACTCCTTTCAGTTTATAGGGTTAAGTGGCAAAGCTGGGAGTTTTCATTTATTTGACAACCATTTTTGAATGTCTAGCACTAGGGATATGAATATCTGAACAATGTGATGTGTTATATTCTTGTATAAAGTATTATATCCATGAATTATGTACATTTTGTTATATGTCAAAATGTTTTATACTGCTATATACATTGTAAGCAACACATTTTTGGTTCAGATTCAAGTAATTTATTCCAGGAAATTTGGAGGCTCATTTTTATTCCCAAATAACCGGTTTATAGTTTTTTATAGGACTCCTCTACTTCTGTTCTTTCCCTGTGCTCCTTACCGTTACCGACCTCTCTCGGGGACACTCCCCAATTTTCTTTGATGACGTTAGGATTGGCTCCCAGCCCTCCCTCCACGTGATGCCTCCCTTCTCGATTATTCCAAATATATTCTGTTTTCCCGCACTCTGGTCTCACAGCCTCAACTTCCTCAGCACGATCACTTGCAACTGCAGTCCGCTTCATAGGGGCCTGGTATACGCAATTTTGTTAAGTTTCCAAGAAGTCGCTCAATCTCTAAATCTTAAATCCAGAGCTTTCTCTTCTGATGACGTCTTTAAGTGTCACTTTTCCTGTTGTCTTCTATCCACCGACCCTATTCTTCTTATCACAACCCAGCAGCAGCCAGTATTTAATTAACAAATGCTTCCTACTTGCCAGGGACTGGTCTAAGCTCTTTACAGACTATCTTATTGCACCTTTGCAACAACTTATCCTGTCCAGTTCAGAGCTAGAGAGAGAGCTAGGATTTTACCCAAGGTTTCTAAAATTCCAAATGTATATTTCTTATTCATGTGTTAGTGACTCAGACTCCTCTTAATTCATGGACCTGTTCCTTCATTGGCTTCCCTCCCCACTGTCAGGCATGTCCACTGTGTTCTTGGGGGCACCCCAGAGTTGCTTCCTTCTTTAACTTTCTGGTGACTACCCTATCACTCCTCAGCTCAGAATAAATCCAACTTCTGCTTTCTCCACTTATACCTGGTAACCACTGCTGCGCAATATTGATTTTCGGATTATATTTAAGACCCAGGTTTTAAAAGGAATTTACTGGATTGGAAGACACATTCACAAAATACCAATAGAACATAGGCTACATCACATATAGTAGGGCTGTAAGTTCTTCTGGGAAATATTTATTATATATTAGGTTATTAAAGTTATTAAGTTAGGTTAATAACTTAGGTTATTAAGTATGAAATGCCTGATTTCCTTAAGTATAATACAAAGTTTGACAGTTGATATCCCTGATATTTCACTTTGACACTTCTTGTTACAGTTTTATCGTGAGGGTACCCCCTCAGCCTTTCCAACACAAGGTTTGGCCTGTGTGATCATCTTCAGAATTTTTTTAGAGCAATTTTCATGAAACCATGGATACATAAAAAATTTGTGTTATTTTCAAATACGAGTTCCAATGTGGAACCAATGCAGAACACACAGCTCAAAATAACAAAGAAGTGTTTGGGAAGGATGTGGCTAATGAATGCACAGTATTTCAGTGATTTCAGAAGATCCATTCTGGTGATTTTAATCTTGAAAATGAGGCACATGGGTGACCTGAGACCAAAGTGGATAATGATGAGTTGAAAGCTGTAGTGGAAGTGAATCCATCTCAACCCATGCATGAATTAGCAGCAAGGTTTGATGTTATTATTCCAAGAATATTGGACCATTCGAAACAAATGGGCAAGGTAAAGAAGCTGGATAGATGGGCTCCACGTGAATTAAATGAGCATCAGCAGACAAATCATCTTGAAGCTTGCCTTTCTTCGCTGTCACGACATAAAGGCAAACCATTTCTTCACTATATTGTTACTTGTGAGGAAAATGGCTTCTTTTTGACAATCGCAGGCATTTGGCACAATGGTTGGATAAAGATGAAGTGCCAAAACACTGTTCAAGACCAAATATTCATGAAAAAACTAATGGTGTCTGTGTGGTGGGCCAGCACTGGTATTATCCACTAAAGCTTCCTGAAACCTGGTCAATTGATTACAGCGGATGTCTACTGCAATGGATTGGATGCAATGATGAGGATGCTTGCGATTAAGCAGCTGAGACAGGCCAATCCTCTTGCAAGACAACGCTGGACCACATGTCACACGAAGAATGCTCCTCAAACTATAGAAGCTTGACTTGGAAACTCTCTGTCATCCGCCATATTCACCAGACCTTGCACCAACTGACTACCACTTCTTCCAGGTTTTGGACTACTTTTTGCAAGAAAAAATATTCAATTCTCAACGAGCTGTGGAAAATGCCTTTTATGATATCATTGCCACTTCCTCTCCAGGCTTCTTTGCTGCTGGCATAATCAAGCTACTCTTAAAAGGGCAAAACTGAGTTGATTAATTTAGGTGCATATTTTTTTTTGAAATTTCAGAATATTACAGGGGTGCAAACGTTTTGGTTATGTAAATTGCTTCTGTATCATTTGAGTCAAAGTTGTAAGTGTGCCCATCCCCCAGATAGTGTGCATTGTACATGTTAGGTATGAATTTACCTAACCCCTCCTCCCACCTCCCACCTGCTTGGTTTCTGATGAATGTTATTTCCGTATGTGCACATAAGTATTGATTAATTAGTTCCAGTTTAATGGTGAGTACATGTGGTGTTTGTTTTTCCATTCTTGTGATACTTCACTTAGAAGAATGGTCTCCAGTTCCATCCGAGTTAATACAAAAGGTATTAGTTCACCATTTTTTTATGGCTGAGTAGTACTCCATGGTATATATATACCACATTTATTAATCCACTTATGTATTGATGGGCATTTGGGTTGTTTTCCGCATCTCTGCAATTGTCAGTTGTGCTGCTATAAACTTTTGAGTGTAGGTGTCTTTTTAACAGAATGTCTTTTTTTTCCTGTGGGTAAATACTACTGTGGGATTGCTGGATCAGATGGTAGTTCTACTTTTAGTTCTTTGAGATATCTCCATACTACTTTCCATATAGGTTGCACTAGTTTGCAGTCTCACTAGCAATGCATGAGTGTTCCTATCCCTCTGCATCCAGGCCAACATTTGTTTTAGGACTTTTTGATAAACATCATTCTCTCTGGAGTTTAGTGATATCTCATTGTGCTTTTGATTTGCATTTCCCTGTTGATTAGAGATGTTGGGCATTTTTTCATACGTTTGATGCCCATTCGTCTGTCTTCATTTGAAAAGTTTCTGTCCATGTCTTTTGCCTGCCTTTTAATGGGGCTGTTTGATTTTTTTCTTGCTGAGGTGCATACTTTAATTGTGCTGCTTCCTGTTTGAGATACAATAAACCACACTTTGGATTTGAAATCAGACATTTCATATTTAACAATGACATTTTTTTACACATTTGGAAAACATATTACGTAGGTATGTGTGGCGGTACCAGTGTATTTAATTTATAGGTTAAAATTACATTTAAAATCAACTGCTTTTAGAAAGTTCTGTGACTGAGATTATGGGTCCCACCATAACTTCCTAACGTCTCACTTTTACCTGGCACCTGCTTTCTTTACAGTGAATTGACCAGCCCAATACCTATCTTTGCTGGTCTCAGTGGTCTCTATTTTCTTCAAGTCATATTTGATCCTCTTACACCAGCATGAGGTCTTTCTCCTACCTTATTAAGAAGCTCCCACTACTTTTCTCTTCTCTATTTTGTGATTTATTGGTCTCTTATTTCTCCCTGAGTTATTGTATGCCACTATTCAGAGATGAACAGTTTCTTATTATTTACATAATAAAATCCCTGAAGATGGGTTGGTCATCTTGGCCCCCACGCTTCGCTGCCCATTCATCATGGCATCATCCTTCCCAGCTCTGCTTACTGGCCTTCTTGCCAATAGAGTGGCGCTCAGTGCCATCTCTATTTGGAATGCTTTGTCCTCTCGTGTCACTTCTTCCTGGCTTCAATGTTATGCTATGCTGTGAAAGACACTTTATCTCTTTCCTTACACCAGAGGCCATTTCTCTCCTCTTTGTGTTTCTAGGGCCCTTTTTGTTTTTTTTTTTTTTAGCTCTCGAATACCACTTCCTGGCTTGCCATACAATTAAATTACATGCATGTCATCACGTCACCACTAGGTAACAAATTCTTAGGAATATTCCAAGGTTTATTCCTCTTTGCATCAGCCATAGTGCCTGTGAGGAAATGCAGTGCTCAGCCTGGGGTCTTCTTGGGCTCATGGAAACAGACTGGCTTGACTGCCATGTACTAGACATGGCTCTCAGAGGGATACAAGCCAGGAAACAGACAGCGTGCAAGCAGACAGCAGCGGGCATTTCTCTTTAATGGGACTAGTCCTTTCAGAAGTCCACACATCTGTCCAAGGGCTACTCTTTTTGAACCCTCAAGTGAGAGCTTAGGTGTGAGGAAAGGAGACTTAACCCAGGCAAGTGCAAGAACCTTCCTGGGTTAGAAGCTCATATTGCAACTAGGAGCCAATATTTCCTAGAACAGTTTCTGGTTTAGTGCCCACGGTCCCTGTAAAGGCCATGTATCTCCTCTTCTAAGACTCACAAGTATGGGATACAACTAGTTCCTTTGTACTTCCCTTAGTTGACTACAATTCCCAGGTAGGGGTCACTTTCACCATAAACAATGTTACCTAGTAATAGCTGACAGCCCAACTGTATGAGACATCCCAGAAAAATAGAGTTAGAAAGTTAATGCAATGCCAAATGTGCCTGTAGAGAAAGAGGAAGGGTTTTGTCAACCCCTTGACCACAGAAGAGAACTAATATCTATACAGTATCCATTATGGCAAGTATTTTTCATAGATTGTCTCATTCTATACTTAAAATATTTCTAAAAACTATTCTTCATATGTATTTTACAGATGAGGAAATTGAAGTCCAGAGAGGTACAATAGCACCCAAGAATACATTTTAGAGCTAGCAGGTTATAGAAATTATCATTTGTCTCACTTCAAAGCTTGTTCTTTTTTATTCCCTATCCCATGTTGATTAATTCCATGTCAAAAGACATGCAATAAATACTTGTTAACATTAACAATCTTTGTCTTTGACTTGTTTAATGCCAGCACTTGCATTATTTTGAATAGGTTCTTTCCCCCACCCCTCAGTAAAAGCGTGAGTTTATCATGTAACAGTTACCTCTGAAATCTAGGGTAATTTAAACAGGATATGATGTCTATTTTCAAAATGGCTTCACAGCAAGTAAGTAACAGAACTAAAACTTTCCATCAGTTTCTGTCATTCAGGTCAATTACTCTGAGCCTCTGAGTTTCTTTGGAAAATAAAGGGATTAGATGTGATGATCTCCAAGGCCTTTCCCACCTTTAATATTCTGTAAAAAGAAAGTCTGATTATCTTTTTGCTGCACCTGGTAAGCCTAGGTGGCCAATTAGGAAGCAAGGATGAAAGTAGCTAAAGTGTCTATTTTCTTTCCAGTTTTTATAATGAAGGATTCCAACAAGGAACTTCTTGTTTCTGAGTTAAGAGTCCAGTTTGAACAGAACATTTAACAGAGATGATTTTCAAAGTATGTGGTTTTGTGTGTCTAGGAAAAAAAAACACACACTCCAGGAGCGACTCTGTCAGTGAAGCTCTCAGTGAAGCAGAGAGCTGCACTCTGGAACACGACCAGCATCGCAAGGGGGTATTTTAACAACATCTAGTGTTCATTTTGAAAGTGTATTACCATCACTAAATATAGAGTTTAGGGTTTATATTTATAAATGAGAAAATACATTGTATATGCAGATAGGATCAATTTTCTAAAGAAAAACCTACAAAGAAATTTCTATTCCTGTAAGTCCTCATCATCATCCTCTGTCAGAAAGTCATTCATCTAGTTATTTTAAATTGGTTGTGCAACACAATCATGCATTCAAAAACCTAGTAACAGGCTCCCTTGAATGCACCAGAGCAGGAAATATTAGTTTCAATTAAGCATTAATCTAAAAGGTGTTATTTCACTTTCTTAAACCTCAATGAGATTCATCATTAGAAAATACTCCTTTAATATCTCATTTTACATTCTCATTCTAAAATTGCACCAAGGATCTAAATTTCTTTTAAAATCTATTCTTGGTTAATCAATTTAAGATTTTATACTCTTATAAATTGGTTAAAATTTTTAAAAATGGTAATTTTTTTTAATCCCCTCAATAGAATAGATAATAAAATTTAATTTTTTTGGCATTTTTTACCATAAATTTAGCTTTTATAAATATTAGCAGTGTTGTGGAATAAAGTTTACCAAGATTTTCCTTTGTGATGTCTTTAATTGCTTCATGCATGGAAAAGACTCCCCCAACCTGAGGTCGTATATAGTCATCTACATTTTCTTATATTCTGTTATTAAAATAAAAAACCACTTAGCACTCCTTTAATAATCCATTCAATTTAATATATGGAAGTTTTCTAAAAACTATTCTGGCTAATTAACTTTCTACCACACCACTATTCCAAACTTTATAAGTAACTTGCAATTTCAGACATTTATGTATAGACATCTATTGTTGACCTAGGTCCTGATCAATCTACCTGTATAATTGACACTCTGCTGTCAATGGGAATGCCAGAAAGGACTATTGAATATGCAAATAACAAGTCAATATCTGACATTGTGGCAAGCTCAGATCTGACTATATGTTAATTCAATATAAATTTACTTAAGTTCTTGCTATGTGGATATACTAAAATCTTGCGAGGTGATGCAAAAGTGGCCAATATGAGTAAGACACAGTGCTTGCTCTCAAGGTATTTATTGTCTAGCAAGGAAGCTAGATGTGTAATAATTATCATTTAAAAAAATCTAACAAAAATCTAGATTATCCAGTGTTCTGTGGGAACACAAAAGGTGTGACTGAAATCAGATTTTAATCCTATTATCTTTGGTTATTTTCATCCTGATTGTAACCTGAACATCACTTATTTATCCTACTGTTAGGAAAGGAGTCAAGATTCGAAATTTCCATTTCTTATCTTCAAATCCTTACTGTGTCGATCCAGAAACACAACAGTTCAGAGTTCTGATGTGGGATGGGGATTTCCTAAATATCATGCTGTATTTCTCTTCTCAAGTTTAGAGTCCCAACAAAAATTCTGACCAAGGAATCTCCAGGTGTTCACTCTGCCTGAGGACTGCAGTCTCTGGTTGTTCAGGTTAGTGACTGCAAATTCTCCCTTGTGAGATCCAGTATAATATTAGTTACAGCCCATGCAAACACCACTGTTAAGATGAACAAAGAATATTTTATTTTTTGCCAATGCCTGAATTGTTTCCGGAAAGCAAAGGTATAAGAGATACAAGTCCTCATTATTTAAATGATGATAGATTTTTAAAAGTTGAAGTCATGCAAAGCTGCCAGTATTGGACAAACATTCAGAGTCTCTGGGCTTGGCAAGAGAAGTCATTAGTTCTGGGTAGTCACTGTGTTCCAGATCCTTTGCTGGTTGCTGAAGAGAGATATTCATCAGACACAGAGTCAGAACTTGAGGAATCTACTTGCAATGCATGGAGCAAGGATTTGAGCAACTCTGGAGGACCCCTCCCGGTGTTCATTTAGGACAGAAAAACACATACTAAGCTAATTTGAACTAGGAAATACTGATTCCCATGAAATTCATTTACCCTGAATTATTTGAGGCAATAGTCATCATTAATTGAAGGATGGGATGATTGTTTGTCATCTCATAAAGTCTTGTCTATGTGTTTCTGAGAGAAGGGTAAGTAAAATTTGAACAAGCTTCTGGAGAATTTTGAAGCATTTGGTGCTTTTATTGTTTAAATTTTTCATAAGACTGGCTAAATATTCACTTCGCCAGTACTTGGTAATTAATAGATTTTTAAAATCATATTATGCATGAGATAGATATCTCAATTTCTTAATCATTTAAATAAACTATAATTCTTTTCAATGTGTATCCTGTTGGATTTGGAGGTTTTATATAGCATAAGTTCTTTTTTTAATTTTTATTTCAGAATATTATGAGGGTACAAACATTTTGGTTGCATTTATGTCTTTGCCTAACCCAAGTGAGGATTAGAGGAATGCCCTTCCCCTCTGCAATGCTCACCACATCCATTAGTTGTGAGTTTACCCCCCACCCCAACCCACTAATTGCTGGAGAACATTACTACCGTGTGAGCACCATAGCGTTGATCAGTCAGTGCCAATTTGACGGCGAGTACATGTGGAGCCTATTCTTCTGATCTTGTGATACCTCACTTCGGATAATGGGCTCAAGCTCTATCCAGGAAAATAGAAGAGGTGCTAGATCACTGTCGTTTCTTATAATTGAATAATGTTCCATTGTATATGTATACCAAATTTTAATAATCCACTCATGAATTGATGGGCACTTGGGTTGTTTCCGCATCCTTGCAACAGTGAATTGTGTCTTTTGCTCTTTTGGGTAGATGCCTAATAGCGCTATTGCTGGATTGAGTGGTATTTCTATTTTTAGCTCTTTGAGGTATCTCCAAATTCGTTTCCACAGAGGTTGCACTAATTTGCAGTCCCACCAGCAGCGTAAGAGTGTTTCTGTCTCTCCACGTCCTCGCCAGCATTTGTTGTTTGGGGATTTTTTGACAGATGCCAATCTCACTGGGGTTAGGTGATTATCTCATTGTGGTTTTGATTTGAATTTTGATTAGAGATGTTGAGCATTTTTTTATATGTTTGCTGGCCATTCTTCTGTCTTCTTTTGAAAAGTTTCTGTTCATTTCCTTTGCCCATTTATTGATGGGATTGTTTGATTTTTTTCTTGTTGATTTTTTTAAGTTCTAGATAGATTCTTATTATTAGCCCTTCATTGGATGTGTAGAGAGCAAATATTTTCTCCCATTCTATAGGTTGTCTATTAGCATAAGTTCTTTATAAAGTTTGTAAAACTTGAGAAATAATTATTTCAAATAGTTTTAAGGACAGTAATGATAACTTTAAATATACAAATACTGGATTTTAATTTAGTTTTGTTTTACATTTAATCAATGTAGTGTAAAAATCATTAATGCATTTATATCAAATTTCAGTTTACTACTGTTTTGACCATCTGTTAAATGTCTATTTGATGCATAGCTTTTTCCGAGTTCATCATTTAAGAACATCTCCACATTAAAATTTTACAAATGACAATTAGACCATGACTGAATGGAGTTTACTGTGGAAATCTGGATATTTAGATAGTGGCCCCAGACAGTGAAAATGGAAGTCTTCTGCAATATGTTGCTTGCCTATTCTCTGAGTTCATAGTGGGAACTGACACCTTGGAAACTACAATTAAATAAAACAGGGCTAAAATATTTCACCAAAAGAGTATGATCACGTATGATCAAATGGAGCCTCACAGCTGGCTAGTTTACAGCTTTGAGAAGCCATTTCAAAGCAGAATAAAATACTCTTAACACTGCCAAACATTTCTGGACTATTTACCCTTGAATGTATCATTACCATCAAAGGATATTTATTAAGGTCAGTACATACATGAGAGGACACTCAGTATTTGGCACGGCCTATGGAGAGACTCATCGGAGGCATTTTCTTGTTACTATTGCCCTCGGGGACTTTGGTTTATGTTACGTTTAGCCAGTGTCTTAGTGTTTGAATTTTTAATAATGACCATAATTATTGTTTCCTCCAAATGTTGCCCATGAGCCATGCTTTGCTTGTTAGAAAATTGTCCTAAACTTACTACATTAATGATTCAATGAGATGCTTACTAACGGCCACGATTGTTTTCCCCAAATAATACACCTATGAAAGGCATCTTTTAATTCTATGTCGGGTCTCCTATTCAAATATTCATAGCCTCTGTGCTTTTGTCTCTGAAGCGATTTTCTGCCTATTCAGTCCTCCTCCACGATCCTGACTGGAGAAATAGTCACAGAAGAATTCCGAGATTCCCTGAGTCGGACAGAGCTTTGGTTTAAGTTTAATCTCCTCAGCAGAGGTGAAAAGACATTTTTTACATCCATTTCTAAAACCCCGAGTGCAATTACTCACTAAAGACACTGCATGTAGGGTAGGTTTAGCAGTTATAATTTTTACTCCATAAAAACAGGTTCAAGTAATGCTAAATCATTTACTTTCTCCTCCTCCTCCTCCTCTTCCTTCTTCTTCTAAAATGAAATGTGCCTCTTAGTTCTCATTTCTTTGACTTAAACAAAGTTTATCCTCATTTATTTGAGGGGTTCCTTCTTTTTCCTGTTCCCCTTGTGCAGTCCCAGGAACTATTTTTACAAACTCTGGTCTTTGGATCACAGCGTATACTGTCTACTACAGGCATAATCCATTGACGGTGGGCACAGCGGACTCAGAGCCTAAGTCCCCAGGGTGTAGCTTCCCTAAGACACACCCTGAAGCCATCCCCTGGGGTCCCACCACTACCTGGAGCACAGTTAGGGCAATCAGCCATGACCCTGAGGTTCTGTATTAATTCTTCTCAAATCTGGATATGAGAACTCAAGCTTTCTTATGCTATCGTCCCCTTTCTTCACCCCTTCCTCTTGTAGATAATCCACTTCATCTCCCCTCAATGGGCCCTTAAAAACCCAGTATCACCCCACATTCTGGATTTGAGGTTGGAGGAATATGCTGAGCCAATTTCCGTTTCGTGTTTTTTCGTACTTGCACCTTAGTGAACAGCCCCGTTCAAACTTCATGCAAAGTGTGCCAGTTACCTTCAGACCTACGACTCAGCAGCCTCCCGCCTCACACCCCTAGGCCAATCCCCTTGGTAGTTTCCCTCTGCTTTATCTTTCCTAAGGCTTCCGAAAAAATCTTTTTCTCTGTACGCCTTTTCTCCATTTTTAGTGGCCTACATATTGTTCCTTCTTTAATTATCCCTCAAAATAAGTGCCTTTCAAGTCACAAATACTGAAATTGAAATACTTGCAGTCGCTCAGAAAGTAAACAGTAGATATGCATACATTCAGCCTGTCAAAAGAGGGTGTGTGTGTGTGTGTGTGTGTTCATGCATTGACTAAACAAACATTGACTGAGTATCTACACTGTGCCAAGAGGTTTTCTAACCCCTGGGAATAGATGAGTGAAAAAGACAGTGTCCCTGCCGTCAAGGAATTTACAGTGCTTTGGAGAGACCAAAGACAAGGCAATTAATGACATTGACTTCCCAGTGGCAGAGGACAGAGACGAGTGGGCGTGCCAGTGCAGTCTTTGGGGTGACCCACTCTTCTGGCCTAGGGGCAATCCCAGAAGACTTTCAGAATGAAATCAAGTCCAAGGTGAACTCCAAAGGATCCCAGCAAGAGAGGAACGGTGGTAGGACGTGTATTCCAGCAGAGCCAAGAACATGTGTAAGGTCAACACAGGAGAAAAAAAGTATCCTTTCAGAAAACTCTAAGCACTGCCCTCTGGTTGGAATACATTTTTCTGTGAGACTGAAGGGCAGGGCAGGGGAGGAGGGAAGTTCCTTTAATAACTTAAAACTGGTTCCAAACCTGTTAGGAACCAAGCTGCACAGAAGAAGATGAGTGGCAGGTGAGCCAGTGAAGCTCCGTCTGTATTTATAGCTGCTCCCCATCGCTCACATGACCGCATAAGCTCTGCCTCCTGTCGGATCAGCATCGGCATTAGATTCCGATAGGAGCGAACCCCATCGTAAACGGCACATACGAGGGATCTAGGTTGTGTGCTCCTTATGAGAGTCTAATGCCTGATGATCTGAGGTGGAGCTGAGGCCGTAATGCTAGCACTGGGGAATAACTGCAAATACAGATTATCGTTAGCAGAGAGATGTGACTGCACAATAAATGCAATGCACTTGAATCATCCCGAAACCTTCTCAACGCCTCCGCCCCAGCCTCCCTGACTCCGTCCGTGGAAAACTTGTGTTCCACGAAACCAGTCCCTGGTGCCAAAAAGGTTGGGGATCGCTGACTTACAAGACCCAAATACCCTATGATCTAAGAGCTGTGGATTTAAAATCTACCCCGTGGTGCTAATTTCTTGCCTTTCTTTCTTTGGGTGAAGTCTCGGGTCAGTTCCACTTTGTTCTGGAAACTTCCAGGTAATAAGTCCTCTAGTCAGTTTTAGTCATGAGGCCGATCCACTTTAGTAACCAAAATGCCCAGTCCTGTGTAATAATCAAGACTGTGAACTTCATTTGAAAGCTCTCTCCCTCTCTGAGTAGTGGCTAGGGCTGGCACCCACGGTGGGAGAGGAGGGTGCGGGTCATAGCCTTCAGTTTTTCTTCTTTCTCCTCAGCCCTGCTGGCCTGGCTTTGGAGCCCAGCATGCAGGAATGGGGAGGTGGGCTTGTTTGCCACGCATCTGGTCAAAGCGTGCTCTGCGCTTGGTGCATGCCCGGGCTTGGCTCCTCTCAGGGGTGCTGCTGGGCATCCTTGGATTGCCCCACTGAGCATGTCCAACCGCACCTCCTGGCCATGGGCAAAGCATGCCTTGAAGTAGGCAATTGCCTCTTCCTTTTCAGTCAAACATCCTTCCCCTCCACCACTACAGCCTTCCTGGAAACTCCCGGATATGATTTCAAACTGGCTCCTGGCCAGCTCTTCCCCGTGAGTGGCATGTCTGGTCAGCTCCACACAGAGAACCGTGCTGGCTCCACCCCCTTGCCATGGAGGTGCCGTCAGTGCCCATGGAAGCCGAGTCTCTGTCCTGCTGCCTCAGCCACAGCCTCAGCCTCCTTCCCTGGTGTCGGACATCAGGGCACTGTGCCTTGCAAAATCCAAGGGTCACTGGCTAGCCAAGTGCCCTAGGTGGTCCCTTCAGTGTGAGGCGGTAGGGAACACACTCTAATCTTCCCAATGAGAAAGAGCAAAAATGCTACTCCAAGAAATGTCTCCAGAGAAGTCCTTTTTCTTTTACAAGCCTCAAACATTTTTATACCCTTCATGTGGATGTGGAACTCAGGTTCACAAAATTGGTTTAGGTCTACCTTCTTTGTAAGTCTTAGCTCCTTACTTCAAAAGAGGAGAAATTTTCCCACCTATTCTTTTATCCCCTTGGCCTTTTACAACCTCAATGAAAACAAAGCATGAGAACTGTTATAATATCCTGTTACGCATATTTATATGTACTTAAAGAGTTTGGGCTTTATTTTGGTAAGGAAGGGATCCTCAGATTTGTTGAACAGCCCTCAGTGTGTCGTGAATCCTGGGTCCAGCAGGCATATCCTTGATATTCTCTCTTACTCCGCCTTCCCTGACCCCGCACAGCAGCCATCCTTGAGAGGAAAGGGTAGGCTCTGGTTGCTGGCACCCCCAAATGCTGCCCCAAAATAAGGGGCAGTGTCAGTTGAATGGTATCAGTCTGGGAGCTGGGATAAGGAAGGTAGGTGGAGGCTTTGACACAGTATGCCCACGGTCCGAGCCTCCGCCTGATCACCTTTCTTTCTTCTCTTTATTACCTTCAGCTACACTGGGTCAGGCCCCGACTCTTCTACAGCTGGGGTGAAGATACAGGAACAGGTTGAGGGTTGGATGAAGTTAGGCAGCAGAAGGCATTCTGTGGACCCTTAGATTCTTCTGGGTTCTTGGCTCAGCTTTTTCAGCTACTCCCTGCATGTTCTCTGGATAGACCACCTCTGTAAAATCCCATATGGTTTCCTGTCCCAGGAACCATGAGATACAGCTGCCCAGGGTGCTGCCAGCTGGGGAAGAGAGTGCCTTGGCAAGGTTGACGGTGTCCACCTCCTACCCTTCCTTCATCTTTCTGTGATTCACCCTTCCTGGGCACGTCCCATCTAATCACGTCTCTCTCCATTGCTTTTTTTCCTGCTCCATCTTTAGTTTTCTTTTCCTCCAAATCTCTATGTTTGTTTTGCAGTCATACGTCTACATTTGGTTTTCCAGATATTTTTTTAAAATTTACTTGTCTATCTCTCCATTTCTTTCTGCCTGGTTTGTTAGAGTCAGGATCTGAGTGTTTGTCTCTTATCTTGTTCATCTAATATATTCTTTTAAACAAGCAGGGATGGCTGGGCCTGAATTGGCCAAAGAGGAAATAAGGAATGGAATGAAAGAGACAGGGCACCATTTCAGCACTCAAGGAACAACTGGTTCAGCCAGAATCAGCCCGCCCTGGAAAACCGTCTGGAAATCCCAGTCCCCAACTCTCTTGGCTGCCCCAGCCCCTCTGCCCCGCCCCTCATCAGCTATGGGACGAAGGACATCTGAAGGACTGAGCTCCTTGCTCATCATCCTCACAATCTGGCTCTTTGTTCTCCAGCTGGGAACAGTAAGAAATCACCCACTGTCTTTTCTTGAACCTCACTGTTACTTGTGAATTCCCGTAGAATAATCCCTTAAAGGACACCTTGCACCCCTGGCCTCCACCTCCTCTTCTGCAGTCCATCTTTCCCTTCTCAATAGGGGGTTTTCTTCAATACGGGAAAACAAATTCTCAATTGAATTTGAATTCTCCACAGTATCAGAAGTCTGGCATAAAATAAAGCTCAATGAATGTTTCTTAAATACAGCAATTTTCATCTACGATATTAGATAAAGAATTCTAAAGTGTTTTCAGGTACCGATTAAGTAAGTCTGAGCACAAAGCTGATGAAAATATGAAGGAAGCAGCAAAGGAAAGGAGAAAGTAGACGAGTAGTGGGGCTGCTTCTTTAGGGCATGAACCTAAAACTGGAGCATTTCTCCGAAAAGTCCCAAGAGTGCTGTGGGTCACTCACACTGTGTCTGCACCGTGATGCTCCCTACAAAGCAAAGTGTCTCCTGAAATGAATGGATCAACACAGATCCCAGCTGACTGAAAACCTGGGCCTACCTTACACACTGGGCCCTTGGATATTGACCTCAATGGTGATTTTCCGAGCAATGCAGGGTCTTTGGTGGCTCCCCTTCCCCCACCCAAAGCTGGCCATGAGGAAATCTGGGTCAGGCTACCGTTGAAGGCCTCTATAATTGGATTTAGCATCAAACAGTATTCTAGTAAAATTCCTGAGAAAGCAGTCATCCTAGTGTGATGTGCTAAGTATCAATAGATGTTTGCTGAAACCGGGACAGAGAGGCCTGGCTTCGTTAGCCGGCATGGTACAGGATGGGCACTTCACACTAGGCTGAAGGCCAGAGGTTGCAAATGATGGCACATCACTCTCTCACTGTACCAAGGTGAGACACGCTCCCTGAGTTCAAGAGCACTGATTATATCCCCTCTTGCCCTAAGGCAGGGTAGAGAGGCAATGACAGCCTCCAACACACGCAAAGAATTGTCAGCCCTGAGTTTGAATAATTTATTTCAAAAGTTGAAGAGATAAATTAACTTGGGAGTTTTCAGTGACCCCAAGTTATCTATCTGACCTCATCCAACCACATTTTTTACCCCTTTGTTTATATGCATACCAGGGACTTGCTTACCTGAGTGTGGGTGTTTCTGATGATTGTAGGGGTACGTTTTCAGCCTGTTAGGTATCTTTCTGGCCTCCAAAGCAAAGGCCAGAATTCCTTCTCCCTTCCAAGTTTCTCCCAATGCTTCCCTCATCTGTCTTTTCTTTGCATTCCCTCTTCCTATTCTTTTCTCAGGGCTTTCTTTTACACCTTTGCCTTTTTGCTGAAGCTCTGAATGTGTGGAGAGGGGCCTGTGAGTGCTGGGGTCCTGGCCTCACTGGGACAGGGGATTGTAGGTTGGAGTCCAGCTGCTGCCCCTTGCCCTGCTCTGAACTCTTCCGGGTCTCCTACCTAGATACCTTTTTGACTGCTTTCGGCCAATATGCTTCATTGTTGCTTTTACTTTTCTTTTTCACTCACTGCTCTGTGCTCTGGCTCTTCTCCTGGGGGCAGCTTCCAAATCTTTTGTTATTTTTCTTCTGTTATAACTTTTGTTATTTTATCTCTGTATCTTGTTCCTTTTCTACATCTCTATGCATCTCCCTGCATAGCTCTCTCTCTCTGTACCTACCAGATTCTCTTTCTCTGGTGGGGGCACTGTAGCCCATCCATGGCACTTTCTCTCTCATAGGAAGGACGGGACATGGGACCGCCAAGGTGGGGTGACAAAGTAGGGTTGGGTTGGACAGCACCTGACTATCCCCAGGGTTCACTCCAGTGAAACAGCTTAGGGTCTAGGGCAGACAGAAACAAATTTGTTCCCTATAGAAGGTTTTTTGTCCCTCTTGTTGCTTCTGGCCTTGCCTTTTCCTTGATCACTCTTCTTTCTCTTTTCCAATAGTCTTCATTTGGTGAACAGACATGTTCATGAAACCAAATTCTGATACTCTCCCCACCTGGCTCTCTGCCTTCTAACTATGAACTCGGATGATGTGGCTTCCCTCCCCAGCTGTGGGTCCCATTATTAAAACCATGTCCAGAAAGGTGGACCCAGTCCAGGAAGTACCTACTTTGTCCGCAGGCTTCTTCCCAGGAGCTCCTCATATCTAACTCTGGGCATTTACAGACTACAGGCTTCAAGAGTTTCTTCCATTTGCCATCCAAGAGATTGTCTCCCTTTGTTAACCTACAAACTCAACCTCACTTTTAATGTCTTGGAAGGTACTGAACACTATTTTATAAGATTAAGTGCTTTTAGAGGAAAAGACACTGTTTCTCATTCATTGCTGTATCCCCAAGACTTGTTAGAGTACCTTCCTTGTTGCAGGATGTATATCCGGCCTCCCTGTTGGTCTAATTAAAATAAATAAATAAATAAGAGAAAATTGCCCACAGGGTGATAAAATAGGGATCATGAAGTTGGAATGGGAGATGGATGCTCCAGGGAGCACCTTCCCGCTTCGGACCCTCTTGTCCAGTGTTGAGCTTATTACCAGCTTGCTCTCATGTCCCCCTTTCCTTCCTTCCTGGGTGCCTCGAGGCTCCAGTCTGGAACGGGGCAGTCCACAAGCTCCGTGAGCTCCTTAGCCATCTCTCTCTGTGCGTAGGGTTTCTAGTCTTCAGCTGGAAATAGGAAATAGTTCTTGATCCAGCCGCTGTCTTTCAATCCCCCATGGCTGGGCCCTTGGAAAATCTCTCCCCTCCATGAAGTGAAAGCCTGTTTCATTGTCCCTGTGCTGGTCTGAGGATAGGCCAATTCTCTCCAAAAAGTGTTTCAGTGAAGAAGTTGCCAGGTCTTACAGTCTTTTACCATGGCTGACTTGGTGAGTGAGCCTGGGGTTGTCCTAGGTACCGGAGCACGGGGGACACTACATTGCATTTAAGTTTGGGTCATGTGATTACGCACTTGGCTGGCTGTCTACTCCCCGTCAGACTGTGAGCTTATTGAAGGCAGGACGTTCTTGCAAGGCAAGGACTCGGATCCTTTTCTAACTTAAATATATCAGTGGGATGTGTAGGCTATCTTAAAGGAATACGTCTCTTGAGGTTAGCTGGATTCAAAGGCCACTGCTAAGGGAAAGGCCTGTTAGAATCAGCCTAATGAGCCCAGACCCAGGTCAGGGTACCTTGCTTACTTAATTAAATTGTGATTGGGCATTTTCTAAACAATCGTCTGCTTTTCTGAGTTTCCATCTGTGGTCTCAGCATTTTAGGCTGTCCTCCTAAGCGAGCTGCGCCTGGGACACCTTTAGAAGTTTTCCTTAGCTCTTGGCTTCTTAAGGCTGCCCTGGCTTCAGGAGAGGGCAAAGAGAGAAATGTTCTGGGCTGAGCTTTTACAGAACCCAGGAAGTCACCTGGCTCTTTGTGACTGGCCACCCACTTACTGAAGGCTATCCAGTCCCTGACCCTGCGTCTTTTCCGTTTTGTTAAGAACTGTCTGCTACTGAGATAAAACTTTCTCTAGGGAAGAAAGCCATCCGCTCACTCCTTGCTACTTCCGAAATAGTTTCTAACTGAAGTGGTTTTCTAGTGACATTTTAGCAGCCTTTACAATCTAAAGTGATTTCGATTCCCTATGAGGTGCAATGTAGGAGGAAGGCTGTGGGGTCTTGATATTCAAGGTGTAACAAAGGTCCCTCACAACATCCTCCTGATATTAGGACTACGTCTTTCCCTGGGACAGGGTGAGCTACTCGAGGGCAGGGACCATGACCCACTCATTGTTATATCACCAGCACCAAGTTCAAGCTAATAGCTATTTGGTGAAAAATACATCTGTGAATGAAGAAACAACCATAGGGTGCTGTGGAATGAGGACAGTAAGAGACAGCAGGAGGACAGGGCTTGTTTCAGTGCCTTGTACTCAGTTGGGTTACATGGGTCAAGTTCCGGGGGACCTTTCCCTGGGTCCAAGCTGACCCTATGGCTCAAATTGTCAAAACTGCTGCTTCAGAGAAAAACATCTTGGGAACTAGCCTGGAGTGAAACCCTCAGCCTAACCCAGACCCAGACTGCTGCTCACTTCTTGAACTGAACTGTCATTTGATCATTTTCCAAGCACCCAAGTCTCATCCGGAGGCCCCTTTTTCCCAGCCACAAGTAACACAGGGAAGCTTGCACCGTCTCACAGCTCTGGTCTCTATTTAGGGCTCTGTAGTCAGTGCAGCTGTCTGGCAAGAGGAACTGGGGCGTCCCACTCCACATGAAGGGTCCCCTGGGCCCGGCACAGCCCTCCTCCTTGCAGGAGTGAGGCGGAGGGCAGATGGGGCCGTGAGGTGGCAGTGACCGTTAACTGCAGGGATCCGGGTGACTGGCTTGGGTGCGTGCACCCCAACTGCTTATTCCATCAGTTTCTGGGCACAGAATGGCCCAGGCCCTCCCCAGAGGAAGGGCTGCTTCTTTCCCAGACTGCTTCCCTGGGCTGTGCCAGTGTCCACGAGCCTCCTCGGAAGTGAGGTTCTCAGAGCTGCCCAGGCTCCAGGGCAGGAGAATGAGAACCTCCTCGGGGAGCAAGAGCAGTCCAGGCCCTTGCTCCTGGGGTAATGCCTCAGCCCCCACTTCTCAGCCCCAAACAGTCCTCTCTCCTTTACACTGACTCCAGTCATGCTCCTCTCGGGGAAACACACTACGGCTAACGTGTATCTTTCCGAGTGGAAAACAAAAAACAGGTATAGGGCTGCCAGCACTCCTCTCCTTAGAGTATTGGCTGTATCCTCTTGAGGTGGGGTGGCTGGGGGGAGGAGGGCCCCCTTTGACAGTGGGGAGGGAAGCTCAAACCATCCCACCAAGGGCAACTGGATAAGGCTGGGTGCTGGGAAGGAGGTTCTGGAAACGCAATCTTTGATTGCCCATACATGCTGGTCACTGGCTCAGGACCTGGTTCCCGGCGGGTTTTGGAGGTGCCACTCACGGGCCAGGGAAGAGCTCTTCCCCCAGGAAGGTCTATCTGCAGCTGCACCACCCTGGCCCACAGCTTCTTGCTGTAACCGCCTCTTTTTCTCTTCATCCATATTGCACTCCAGGAGACATACAGCCCAGAGTTACAACTAGAGGCCGACCACATCTCTGCACCTCACCCATCCCCATGTTCTTGCTCCCAGTAGAAAAACTCTGACCAGACATACCCTCTGGTCCACTGGGCCACCCCAGCCTCTGCCCAGCCACTGCCTCCACCCTGGAGGCTCTGAAGCCCTGGAGCTCCATCCTCTTAGGGCAAGGTCCAGCCAGCCAGCTCATTCTGCACTTCTCTCCTTGTTCTAAAACCCTCTGCATCTGTTCCCCTGAAGGACACTCTCTCCTCCTCCTCCTCTCCTGTCTCCTTCTTTTGTACATGATGATGTTTCTCATCATGACTCTTTCCTCTCCCCTCTTGTGTGTTCACTCTCCCTTTTTCTTACTGCAGATATAATATCAGCATTTTGACTTCCTTTTTTCTGTCCACCCCATATCTCCAGAGTCTGGAGTGCCTATAGGTATTTGAGACTGCTCACATAGGCCTCCATGTGGACCTGTTCCCCAGCAGGGATGGCCCGATGCACGGGCCAGCAGGGAGCGGGCAGGCCCCACCTCTTCCCCACTGAGGCACCGTCCTCCTTCCTCTCCTGTTGCTGATCGCAAGGAAGCACCCTCTTGGTGATACTCCAGCCTCACCCCATCACTTCCTGGCCCCCTCCAGGAGACCTTCAGACTCCTTATTGAGCAGCATCTAGGATGTCACCACCTTCTTGGGACCATTCCCTGGCCCTCTGCCCTTCAACTGGGGATGCCAATGAGGCAGCTTCCAGAAGCAACCCCAGCCCCATGAGCACTGACATCCCCAAAGCCTAGATCCTGGGGGCTTCCTGTCCCCCC
This sequence comes from Indri indri, assembly GCA_004363605.1. Taxonomy (NCBI): domain Eukaryota; kingdom Metazoa; phylum Chordata; class Mammalia; order Primates; family Indriidae; genus Indri; species Indri indri. Next base: position 19,480 of record RJWJ010004055.1, on the reverse strand, counting down.
TCCCCCCGTCCTGGTCTCAGGAAGCCTCTGACCCTCGGAGACCACTCCCGCTGTCCCTAAATTCCCCAAGTAGTTTCCTTTTTCACAACCTCAGTGCTGCTCAAGGTTACTATCCCGATAATATAAGTAGGTGAGTGTGGTTTGTTTTTTCTAGACCGTGAATTCCTGAGTGGGCAAAGAACTTTCTAGTTTGCAACTTTCTACCTGCCTGGACACGGGGAACACTCTTTCCTGATTGATAGGACTGCCCTGGAGCAGTTTTTGAACACAACGTTCTCTCTGTCGTTGAATTTATCAGTGGAAGCAGGGACGAAGGGGTAAGTACGTCTGACCACCAGCCCGAGCCGCATATTTCTGCTCCATTCTCGGCATGTCCGTCAGCCCTTTCTCACTACAGAGCCAGGTACTTGAATGCAGGGACTTTGCGCCATTCCTCTTTGTATCCCCACTGCCCAGCAAAGCTCCACAGATATTTAATAAGGCAATGAGCTTACAGATTGGGTGAATTCCTGAACAAACATCAGAGGAGAGTGGTGATGGGGAAATCAAGAGGGAAGTGAGAGACACCCTGGCCAGGACAGCACTGCTGCCAAGGTGCCTGGCAGTTGGGTCTGCTGGGGCTTGGTTTACTGGGACAGTCTCTTCTGTTTTCTGCTGGGTCTCTGTACATGTGAGCACACTCCAAGAACAATACCACAGTTAGCTGCTCAGAGCCCCTGCCTGAAGAGAAATCCCAAATCCAACCTCTCCTGCTCAGCTGGTGATCGTTGAGCAATGCTCTGATTCCACTTTTCATTCATGGTTGTGGCCAGGTCTTCACCCAGGGCACTGGCTGGTGCCACTTGAGGGGCTCTCTGGGCCCAAGAGTAGTTCCCCCAGCACCCTGTGGTCAGGGAGAGGAAAAGTGGCAGTTGGTTCTGCCAGAGTTTCTCCAGCAGCCTTGCAGGGGTTCTCGGGGGAGGCGGAGCTCTCCCTGGACCCCTCTCTGCTACCTAATCTCTGATGTGTCTGCGTCTGCCATGCTGCAGGCAGCCTCCCCAGAGGAGGAAGTCCCATCTCCTCCTCCCGTGAGCCGTTTCTGAGCCTCCCTTGCACCCTACTTTTCCCTGGAGAAGTGGCCTAGGGTGGAGTTTGAAGGGGCCAGGAAGCCCCAAGCCGGCCTCTCCCCTGGGCTCCATACTGGATGCCTAACTCTCCACCATTAGGGCGCCATTTCCTGGCCATTTTCAACTGATCCCTATTCACTTACCATTTCTTTCTGAAAAGGATGCCTGGTCCCCATCCTCCCACTGCACCTTTCGGGGTTTTCTTGTTTATCAGGGCTGGGAGGTTGGGGGCAGGGGATAAGGGGACAAAAGAGGGAAGGACATTTTGGGCTTTCTGTCCTGCCTGGCCAACACTCTTTGCTCCTTGCCCCTGCTTGGTCTCATTCTCAGCGATGACCTGGAACAAGAGCCTACCTTGCACCACCCTGCCAGCCCTGCCAGCCCTGGCCCATGCAGGCCACCACTTCTGCATTTCGTCCCTGGCCACGCCTCCCCGTCCCACCTCCCCCAGGTCCCCACTGCCCTGCCCTCCCCTCCCTGCCCCTGTCCTTGGCTTCCCATCATGTTCCCTCCCTTTTAGCCTCATTGCCCCTGTCCCGCCAAGGATTCCCTCTCCTCCATTGTTCTCCTTTCTCCCTGTAGCTTTCTCCGCCCCGTCCACCCACCCAGGCGCTTCGCCCTCGGGATTTCTCCTGTCCTCCTGCGTAGCTGTCTCTCAGTGGCTCACTTTTCTTTCACAGAAACTGAGGCTCAGCCAGGTAGGGGTGGTGGTGCCAGTGGCAGCACAGGACTTGACAGAGGAGGCCTGACACCCTTGCTGCCCTGGGGGCCGCACCGCCCCTCCTCCCTTTGGTGTCCTCCAGCAGTCATCTTGACTATGGTTTATGTACCATCGTATCTACCTGTATATTATATATTTGCTACATCTACAGCTTTTTAAGAGCCTCCTGATCCCGGAAACGTTTGTGCACGCGCCCAAGTTATTCAGCGGTGTCTGGGAACTCTTGTTCCCTTCTAGGCCAGCGGGAGACACAGGTGCCTCCGTCCATGTCCCGGAGCAGCTGCGTCCCGCAGGAGCGCAGGACTGCGAGTGACAGGGTGAGTGAGAGGGTGGGGACCCACGGTGGCCCAGCCTGCGCCCCTCCCCCACCCCGCCCAGCAGCGGTTGCTCCGGGGTTTCCTGGGCAGCCGGGCAGGGCTCCGACACGTGCTCTGGCCGTTGGTCTGAGGAACATTCACTTCTCCCAAGTAGTTCCTGGGTGCAGAGCTCTCCAGAAGACGGGGCTTCTAAATGGCGCAGCCGAGGCTAATTGTTCAGACCAGGCTGCTCTCCCCACACTGAGCCCAGGGAGCCACTGATGCCGCAGTTGCTGGATTCCGGCTCCTGCGGCAGCGGCAGCGCTGGCACGGCGAAGGAAGGGCGTGTGGAGTGGCCTGGGCTGGAGATGCAGGGGCCCGGGAAGGCGCCTGCCTTTGCCTAGAAATTGCCTGCTCCTTCCAGGTGCTGCCCTCTGTCAGAGATATGATGTCCCAGCCATAAAGATTCCTGCCCAGGACGAAAGTCTGGCTCCTATTAAGCTGCCATTTCTTTGTGGGGAAGACACATGTGAAGCTGTGTCCCTTGATGGGAGTTGTCAGGGCCCCCTTCAGACCAGTGGCCCAGGGAAGGGGAGGTGAAGAGGACAGAGGAACATGCCCTGTGCACTTGAGAGGCTGGGAGGGCTGGAGAAAGGATCTGCAGACACCCCAGATTTCTCAGATGGGCTGGGATCCTTCCGAAACATCACCTTACCCTCCCAGATGAGCTTTTCCCAAAATCTACGTCCATGAGGCTGGGCCACAGGGCTCTTACTCCAGGTGGGCTCCTGGTACAGAGGTGACATCCTGATGCCTCTGTGTTCTCCCCTGTAGAGCCTCCCAGCAACAGTTCCCAGAAGCCATGACATGTCCCTGCAGCTGGAGGCTTTCAAGGGGTGACCCAGGGGGCATCCTGTGCCCAGTGTGGTCTGGGGAGGAAGGAAGGTAGCCAACATTCCAGTTTCTTCACTTCCTCCCCTCTCCATTTCCTGAACCTGGATGCTGCCTGGGTCATGGGAGGGATGGGATGGAGGACCCCCCTCATTAAAAAGTCCAGCGTGCAGCCTCTCCAGTGCCTCAGTTTCCCCTATTTTCATTTCCAGGTGTGGCTCCTGCATCCTTACTTATTCCTGCCTTTTCCCGAGATGGCATGTATTGTCCTTTGAAGAACTGTCAATCAGAGGGGCCTCTTTGGGTGAGACCCGAAAGCATAATCAGCTGCTCACTGCTTAGCCTACTTCCTCCCTCCAGGCTCTGCACCCCTGGAAGCTCACTCTGCCCTTCCTTATCCTAGATAGTCTCCTGTCTTTTGTTTCCATTTCTGCCTCTGATCATAGCTTCTCTCCTTTTGTTGTCTCTCGTTGGAAACCATCTTTCCACAGCTTCCCAATGAGTATGGGTTACAGGTGTGTGATGATGATAGTGCATGCTGTCCCCAGAGTGGCTGGGTGGCCTTGGCCAATCTTTCATGTACCCAAATGTGTTCTGTAAATAATCTTTTCTACGTGCACCATGAAGGGACAAAGTTTAGAAAGCACCGCTCTCTTTCTTACTCATTCTCTCTTTTCTTTCCCCTCCAACATCTGGACATCTTTCTGTGGGTGCCATCCTCTTATCATCCTCTTTTTCTTATGTTTACAGAGAAGATGGGATCCCCCCAAGTCAAGGAAGGAGCCAGAGGAGTCAAAGGATGAGGACACCATCTGCCTCCACACAGGTGGACAACAAGACAGCTCAGAAGACAAAAAGGAGAAACACTTGGCTTCACCCAGACTGCTGTCCCTGACTTTTAGGAATCTTGGTCTGAGTAGTGCCCCCACCCCAAATCTCTTCCACTAGTCATCATGACAGGGGCTAAGAGCATAGGGCACTAGCCTCATATTCTTTTTCCCTTACCACCTGGCCCTCGATAGGAAAGTAAAGAAATGGCTCAGAGCACCCCCTGGTCCTTCAGGTTTCAGTCCTGCCAGGGTCACAGCCCCCTCCCCCACCTCTGCACTACTCCCAAGAGAGACCCCTCCTCACCAGCCTCTTGGTGTGTAATGCTAGTCCTGGAATGCTGTCTTCATGGCATCTACTCAAAGCCAAACCCCAACATTTACTTGTTTCTCAATCCTGGTCTAAGACGATGCTCTCTTCGTTGTCTCCTTATCTCTTTCACTTGAGCTCTTGGAGGGTAAGACACTATGTTTCCCATGCATTTCTGGGTCCCTGGTGTTTAGCCCAGAGCTTAGCATGCATGCCCAGCACAAACTTTTCTTAATAAAATAATTTCAAAATGCTGTACACAAATATTGAATTTCTTTTCTGAAATTAGGAAAAAAGAAGCTGGAGGCAAGGCTGTGGGCAATCCTGGTGTGCTCAGGAAGAAAAATGAGGGGGATGGGGACAGTGGGATGCAGACCATGAGACAGGCATGTGTGCATGCAGATGGGAATTTAAAAACCAAATGTGCCTGCTGGGGTAGAGTTGTCGAGACTCAGCACACACAAGGCTGATTCTGAGGGCGCTTCACGTATTTCAGATTCAGGGATCCCATAGATCTTGAAGCAACCTATCATGAGTAATAGTTGTTGCTAAAACACTGGAAAAAGACAAATCTCCTCAGATGCTGATCAAAGAGGAATTTCATTCTCTGTTGAGGTAAGGCTCTAGGAATTGTTGTGGAAATGGAACTGGGATTTAAAATATTTATCAACCTGCTGTCTCTATGCAACTTTATGCTACACTATTCCACTTCCATTTTGTGCAGAGCAATGTCTGGGCTAGGTTTCTAGTTATGGATTCAAAAGCTAGAATCTTAAAAGCTGTTTCTGGGTCTCCAACTGCATAAGTTTCCAAGTGAGATCAAAATGTGAATGAATTAGCTTCTGCAGCAAAGGCTGTGTGTGTGAGGGCTCATGCGTGTGCATGCACACACGTGTATGATCTGAGCTAGGAGGTGCTGGTGTGTTGGATTCAATGCTTCCTACACAACTGTAGTCATGATGCTGTTACATCTATTGCCTCCCCTGCTAGAGATTGTCCGGGGGTTCCCCGTGTTGATAGTGGCTATAGAGAGTACGATGTTGACAAGGATGTTAACACCAAGTCTAAGCAGAGAGGGAGAGAGCACAGAGATTGACGAGCAGTGACTGACACAGAGGTCCTTGAGGCCTGTGGAGTCTGCTTCTTCCATACCTTCCCTGTGGTATCCCTCTTCCCTATCCTCATTGCCAGTGTCTGGATTTGGACCATTTGCTCTTCCCTAAACCTTCTAAACCTGCTTCCCCACCATTCTCCACACTGTCCTGAGACTGGTCTTTCCAGAAACTAACTGCACGTGATCAAGTTACTCACAAGCTGAGAGCCTCATGGCACTTTGCACCTCCCTGGCTCACTGGAGTTCCAGTCCCTGTTTTGTCTTAGCCCATCTCTCCATCCATCCTCCCCAATCCCAAACACACAGGACTACTCAACATTCCCCAACGCCAGCTTCGCGTACCTCATGGCCTTTCTTCTCCACCTGGTTGACGCCTAACCATCCTTCAAGGTCCAGCTCAATCTCCCCCATTCTGTAGAGATGGTGACCTTTATGTGTCATCTTGCCTGGCCATAGTGTCCAATAATTCAATTGAGCACTACCCTAGATGTTGCTGAGAGGGTATTTTGCAGACGTGTTTAACATCTACGGTAAGTTGAATTTAGGTAAAGGAGATTTCTCTGATAATCTGGAAGGACCTCATCAGCAGTCATTTCAAGGTCTTAAGAGCAAAAATTAGATTTTCTGGAAGAAGAAACTTTGCCTCAAATCTGCAGCATCAGCTCCTGCCTGAGAGTTTCCTGTTGGTCTGCTGATTTAGGATTTCCCGGTCTGATCCCACAATTATTTAAACCAATTACTTAAAGTAAATCTCCTCCTACATCTCCATCTGTCTGTGTGTCTATCTATCTATCACGTATCTATCTTACTGGTTCTGTTTTGTTTTGTTTTGTTTTTATTCTGGGAAATGCTAACTGATACATACTGTCATTTGCAAAATTAAGTAAGGCATCATCTGGATTCATCAAGCACTTGATATTTATAATTCTTAAATGATTTATTTATTATTTTTGTCAGTAGACTATAAGTGAAGAGATTGTGCCTCATTTTTGTTAGGGTCCCTGAAGTCTATCAGGGTGTCCGCTCCATCGCACTCTCTGCATCAGTACTCGCAGAGACAGCAGAGCAAGCATGGATTTTGTGGCTCTTAGTCCACAAAGTCAGGGGCATCAAAAGCATCATATTATTTTCTTTCAGCCTCCCTCTGAGCACCCCTGCTGCTAGATTGGCAGGGTGTTTCATCTCAGTCACAACTGGAGATCTTCCCTTCTCAGAGTTGTGAAGAATCCCTGCATCTCAAGGAACCACAAAGTGTCAGGAGGACCCCTCGGGTCATTTATCTCAGGAGATCGATGTTGTTTCTCCAATGTCCATATCTGAATGCACGTGGTCCCATGATGCCTTGGATCAGAGGTGTTGCTGATTTTGTTCCATGCTTGGGTTGTCCCTGTGCCTGCGGTCTGGAGAGTCTGGTAAGCCACACAGCTGTCCTTCTTGGAGGTCTCTGTACCTCCACCTCCAGGGAGCCTACTCCACCCTAAACTTAGGATCCACTGACATTTATCTCTTAATTGCATAGGCAGAGATTCTTTCTCCTTTTGATCCATTAAGCTAATCCTTCCCTTTCTGTATTTGGAACAAGGAAGCATCATCTTTTCTATGAGTTTAAGCTTTTATAAAAGTCAGAAGAGCTGCTGATTTTAAGTAGCTCCCTGCAAAAATCCCTGTAGCAAGAAATTCCAAAGGGCCTGGGAGATCAAACACAAATTGCTTAATAAACTATGGTCATACAGATAATTATCCATCCATCTCTCCACTGAAACATCCATAACTTTCTAGAATGATAGCTATAAAAACGATAGTGAAATCAAGGAATTTTTCCTTCATTTATTTTCCCATATTTTCTAAATGTTTTGTAATAAACATATATTGCTTTGGTAATGTGAGAAACTCTCATTAAACAAGAAGACAGAAGGTCAAAAGCAATTTCTAGAGTCCAAAGACTCAGCATCAAATTCAGGCTTTGCTACTGACTTGCTCTATGACTCGTAAACCTCAGTTTGCTGATCTGTTAAAATGGGATAATACCAAATTTCTGTTTTCTGAATCAAATGAGCCAGTGTGTACAAAGTTTTTGGCACATCCTGGTACCCAGCATGTCTTTAGTGCATAGTCACAACTCTTAAATCTGCTATGCTGTGAGTTTGAGAGCAAGACTGAGTGTCTTTCCTCCTTTATCTCCCACATTTAGGAAGAACCTGGCTCATGGAAGATAATCAAAAGTTACTTGTTAAATGAATGACTGAATGAAGAATTTATTTTATCAATGTCCCAATCACTAAATCTGTTAGTCCAAAAATTAGAATTACATTCACCTAAAGCCCCTGTTGGGTTGTAAATATGTAAGTACGTATTTTTAAACAGATTGGCCTTTCTGTGTATGAAATGTTTGGAGAGCCTTGAAGGACCTAGGTGAATTATTTCATGCCACCTGTTATAAGCCCAACCATGCTCATGTTCCTTTTTCTGTTTATGTTTTTATGACTTTCTAATTATCCCAGCATGCATATCATATCTCTATTTATAACTGACACCGTGACAGTTACTCACATAGTAACTGTGAGTTTTTCTGCTTGGGATTTGACATCAGTACTCATGAGGGAGTGACAGCTCATAATCAAAAGCTTGAAAAGTGACCACAATCTAAAATACACCACTACCCAATATTTCCAATTCCTGATCTGAGTGGTCTATTCAGCCTAGCAGAAGCACATGCTCTGCTCTGCATTTTTTGAAAATATGTCTGTGCTATTTATCTATTGATTCATAATAAATTTCCACAAACTTAGATGCTTAAGAGCATGTATAGCCAAGATCTCAAAGTTTCTGTGGGGCAGGAATCTGAGCAGGAATTACCTGGGTCCTCTGGCTCTGGGTCTCACCGTGCTGCAGTGAAGGTGTTGGCCAGGGCTGGGGTAACTGTTGAGACTTGGCAGTGAAAGGATCCACCTCCGAGGTCATGGGGCCGTGGGCAGGACTCACTTCCTTGCTGAGGGCTGCTGGCTGGAGGCACCTGCAGTTCCTTCCCACGTGGACCTCTCCTTAGGGATGCTTACTCCATCAGAGCCACAAGGCAGAGAGCCTATAGAGTCTGCTAGCAAGACAGAAGGTACAATTTTATGTAAAATTATCAGGGAATTAACAACCCATCACCTGTGCCATATTCTATTAGTTAGAAACAAGTCACAGGCCCTGTCCATGCTTAAGGGGAGGGAATATATAAGGGTATGAATACCAGCAGGTGAGGATTCTTAGGGGTGTCACCTACCAGCCTACCAGCCACAGTGCTCAAGGGATTGATTGAAAACTCACGTATGATAAAAACCAGTCCGTTATAACTCACAGTCTGATCATAGTCAAGTTGTAAGGATGTGACAAGATTGACTGCATGTGACCCATTACCTTCTGCTGTGAGAATGTTGCTGAAAATAACATTCTTGCCAGCATTCGGTGCTCCTAGATGAGGTTCCATGGAGCGATCATTTTGAAATTTGCTTCTAGAAAAGATTCAACTTCCCCTGAAAACAAGAAGAAATTAATAACCATCAGTCCCTTTTCACAGTGATGTCCTGGAGGCTTTTCTAGAATAACTATAACTCTTACCTTTTCTATTTCACATTTATTTCTTGACCCAGAGTCTTCTTTTTCTTGCACGTGCTTTATTTTTTATTTATACTTTATACTTTTATTTATACTTTATTGGAAGCCACCTAATTGAGATGGGCTATAAATTCAAGAGGGCCGAGTTTGAGTGGCCTCCATCTCAAGATGGGAAATTAATGACAGTCGTAACTGTCATACAGGGTTGTTAACAAACAAAAGGCGCAGGCAAGTGCTTTAGAAACTGGGAAGTAAGTACGAGCAGTGATTATTCTAATTTTTATTTAAAGAGCTGGAGACAAGGTTCAAGTTTTATTCATCTGTTTATCTCCAGTACAGGCCTGGAGTCTGGGCTGGCTTCGGTGCTGTGACTGATCAGACTCAGGCTCTCACGAATGAAATAGCAAGACCATTTCCCACAGCAAACTCTGCTGTTGGAACTCACTTTCTTCAGTAATGTGGACATTCCACACCAGCAACATTTATATTGTCACGAACCAAAGATTTCAACCATTTTAATTTTGTTTGGAATTTGCAGGTAGGTCAATAACATGTTTTCTAAATTTTTCACTTTCATTGTGGAATCAGAATTGAATCCAGAAAGGCAATAAGCCAAGTTTTATTTCGATAACTTTTTAAAAGTATCAAATCCAAACCAGATCTCTGATTAATGATTTTAATACAGAGAATTTATTATTAGGTTTTCCCCATCCCATTTTCTTTTAAAGATATCCATTATCTATCATTCCATAAAATATCTAAATTTTTATGACATTTGCCCTATCTGTTTACAATTGTCAATTTAGACCAACATCTCATTCCAATTTAGCTGGTTTTACTGATGCGCTTCGTCTTTGGATGGGTACGTCCACCGTGTCTGATGCTAGAATCTTAATAGTCTCATATTTGGCTAAGGGGGGCAGGTGAGAGAAAAGGAAACTAGGATTTATGAAATGCCTCTACGATGCCATCCCTTTTATACACATCACCACATTCACTTGTTGAAAAGACCTGGTGAGGTCTGCATTATTGCCTGTTTTACACGGGGGGAAGTGAGGATCGGAGACTAAGACGCTAGCCCAGGGCACCCTGGCTGAGAAGGTGTGTGGCACCCACAGCTCACACTCTCTCCACTCTCCCTCATTCTTTTCACACTCTTTACCACACTGTCTTCTGGAAAGCGACCACAGGCGTACGTTTCCCACATTCTCTGTAAGGCTGAGCAAGTAGTGTGTTATCCACTTCCCCACCAAGCCACTCCACACTAATCACATTTACACCTGCTATAGGAAGTTTGGTTCAGATAACATCTTTACTGTAATCCCATAATAGCCAGGGCATAGGTTTGATCTTCAATTTTGTCTCAGTTCATTTTACTGTACAGAGTTATGACTCCAGGAAAACTAGTAGTCTCCAGAGAGAAGATTATTAAGCTAAAATTGACAGACATGAGAAACCTCTTAAATATTGTCAGCATTTATAATTTAAAATTGTCACGTTTATTCAATATTGGAAAAGTATAAAAGGTGATCTTGGCTAAGCATTGTAACTTTTGGCCTCATCTATGCCAAATACACTATATCTTGTGGTATAATTTTAATCTCATATAATTAAAAAGTATTAATCTCGTAACACCAAAAAGGGTTTAAAGCCAGCATTAATCATCATTTTAGAAGAAAATAAGCAGTGTTTCTCTCTCGGTATGTTGTTACCTACTAATTAATGGGATGAATCAAATTTCTCCGTTTCTTTAGATTTGCATGAGCTTAAAATACCTTTTTATCTGTATTAGGTAGAATGTCAAAACTAGCTTTTGGATTATTTTAAAGCTTGGTAAGATCACAAGGCTTCCCTGAAAATATGTCCTATCTTGACAATGCATTAAATCTTAAGAAAAGTTTAATTAACAAATGTCAGAATGTGTTTCTTCTAAAAAAGTGATATATTAACAATTCGTTTCTGTCTCCTGAGTCTAACAACATCTTAGGCCTTAAAGTAAAAAAGAGATATTTCACATCTTCACATGTCTTATGCTAACCAAAATTTGATGTTTTAAAATTAAAGTTACATATAACCTAATACAGAACAAATGTCTTAAGCATTGTACTGCTTTAGTTAGCTTTGAGATATACATTGTCTTTAATGTATAGACTGTTAGTTTACCTAGTTTATATCATTAGACACCAGTTCTAATTGCAGGGTTTTACACAGACCGTCTGTGGTTACAAAGCCAGTTTAAGATGTTCTGAAACACCTCTGCACCTCACCTTCATCTTCTGGAAAATGAGGATAACTTATCTACCCTGTGTATATTTTGGGGCATAGCGGAAGAAAAAAAATATATGTATAAAATCTTTGGTAACTCTAAGGGGAGATGCTAATTGTTTATTTGTTTAGTTTATAATTTTTTCTAATTATATACATATGCAAGGAAAAAAAAACAAGGATAAAAGGGCAAATCAGCTGTATCTTATATCTCTAGTTTTAGAGGTCTTTGTTTCTTTTGAGTCTGTTTTCTCTGTTCAAATGAAATATACCCAGATGTGTGCTTTACAAACAAAGAATATAATACCGTTTTGTGTTGTGCTTTTCCACTTAGTGATCTCCCACATTATTATTTTCTATGTTGTATCAGTATTCCACATATCAAGTTTACTAACTGGGATCTCTATTTGCATATTTAACTTCTTTCTATTATTTCACTGTTACAAATCATGATATGATAATCATCTGTGTAAATGTACCTTTGGACACATCTCTGATTATTTCCTTAAGATAGAGTCTTAAAAGTAAAATTGCAGAGCAAAGGGCATACAAATTTTTTGAATTTTGCTACATATTTTTAAATTGCCCTAAAGAAAGATTTTTCCAATTTACGCTATCACCAGCAAAGGATGAGAGGGCTGACTCCCCCCACACCCTTGTCAACACCAGGTATTTGCATTATTTTCAGTCTTAATGATGTTATTGTTGTCATGATATATTTTTCAGTATTCCTGGTATCATTCTTTTTTTTTTTTTCTTTTTTTTTAATATCCTTTCTCACTTACTTGGTGAGAAAATGCAGGTTGTGAAACTGGAAACTGGTACTCTTTGAACTAGAATTCCTTTCTGTGGAGGCTCAAAAAGCTATTTCCTAAAGAAATGTTGTTGCAGCTTTATAATTTTAAGCATCCCAATCACCGCTGGTCCCTTGTAGGCCTTGGGCCTACAAGGATGTCTGTGCAGCCTATGGAGAACATTAATATATGTGGCGTTTCTTCTAATTCTCTTTGGCGACCTGTGCCTTTGGGATGTCTTTGAGGTGTTTGATGCTTTTTGTAGTTGGAGTTATTGATCAGGGGAGCAAGAGGGAGTGCTAGCAACAGCCAAGCGAGAGTTTCACCTGAGCTTGCAACCAGTGTCGAAGGGGTCTGTTCACACTTCAGATAGTCTCATGAGTCTCCATGCTGGTGACAAGACTGATCCCGAAGGAAAAAATTCTTTTTCTGGGCTGGAAAATCGTGGTAACCTGATATGTAATAAAGGAAAGGAAAGGAAAGCATTAGGTGATACATTTACAGTCATAAAGGATTCATTTCATTTTGTGGTCACCTTGCTCTGCTATTAGATTTTTAATTTCAACAAGTGACATTTATAAGAATGCATTGGACACACATGTCCTCTAGGACCATTGTTGTATCCAGCAATGCAGTTCATCATGTTTCCCCTGCTTGTCTCCTTCTGGGAAAATGGCAGGATTGAACTTGGGGTTTTGGGGTTGGATGGGGCCATGTGGCTATACCTGGTCTATTAATTGTTAGAAGAGGTGACAAGAGTCACTTCTAGGCCAAGGTGTTGAACTATGCTGACCCACCAGTTTTCTCCCTCTCTGACACGGTGAGTGACAGGCAACATTCCAGGTCCCCACACGGGGACAACATGGAGCAGAGCCTGCAGAGAGCCAGAGTAGGCCCTGAAGCAGGAATAAGAAATAAACTGGTATTGCTTGAGACACTGAGATGTTTGAGGTCCTTTGTTATGCAACATGACCTGGCCCACCTCAATATTTTGAGGGTTTTTCCTCCTAATGAACCTTTAATAACTATAGAACTTATAAAAATCATCACTGAACATATAAGAAGTGAATTTCTGATGAAAGAAACATTAAAAATATCTCTAAAAGCTAAAATTATTTAAGCAGTTTCCAGCTCTGATCATTATTAGCAGCTCTTCTGACAATCACTTTTTCTACTCAAAATAAAATTTCATATGCCAAATTAAAAAGTGAAGGAGAAAGAGTGGTGACATTTATTGAGTGCCTGCTATGTGCCAGATATAGGGCTAGATAATATATGTGTTTTATTTCATGTATGGCATCATAGTAACCATGGGAGGCAAATGACAAATTTTATACTTGCAAGCAGAGATACCAGTTGGAAACTGCTGCTGATAGTAAGGCTGTTAGAGCATCCTTCCTGCTCTAGAGAGTGACTTAACTTCTCTAACGTACTTGTCAAAAATGAAGAAAAAGCAGACAGAAGAGGAGGAGGAAAAGGAGGAGGAAAGAAAAAGAGACTCATTCATTGTAGTTGAGGGTCAAACGCTTTGTTACAGTATGCGGAGTGTTTTAGGTTCCCCCTGCCTACTCTCTTGTCTGCTCGTCTCTGCCCCAAACTGTCGTGCTCTCTCTGGGACACACGTGACAGCACTAATCAAAGCCATGTGGACACAGCACATCGGGAATGCTGACCCATCTAACAGGCCAATCTCTTCAATGTCCTCCAAATACATCTTGGTTAATCCTATCTCAACCCTCTCATGTTGTTCTTTCTCAGAGTAGTAATATTAATAAACACACATCTCCACGTGGTGTTTTTCAGATCACAAAGTCTGCCTTTCATCTTTGTAATATAGGAGATCATTTTTGTCTTAGTTATAAACCCTGGAGCACAGGAAAGATGGGAACTCCCTTCTTCCCTGAAGTGTTTTCCCATCTGCAAGATCCTCTTCAAGTCAAAACTCCTCTGCGAATCTTCCCTCTAGCTTCTCCATCTGGATTAGCCTCTCTCTCCTCGTACCTTCCGCAGCGCGTGGTACCCTTTCAACCCCTGTTGCCCCCGTATGTGCTTTTAAGCATTTGGAAGAGTATGAGTTAGTGGAGAAAGAAACGCTTTAGAGACAGAAGCTGAGTTCGAAGCCCAGCCTTGCCACTCAATGGCGTAACTTCGGACAAATCGCCTCGCCTTCCTGAACCCTGGTTTGTTGATCTGTATGTGGAGATAACAGAAGCTGCCTTGTTTGACTGTTACACAGATGAAACACGATAATGCACATAAAGGACTTTGCCCAAAGCCTGGCTCAAAAATGGCCACTGTCTCTCCTTCCTGGAAGTTCCTTAAAGGCAGAGACGTCATCCATAAGCCCTTTTCATCTCTCATCCTCCGCTGCATTCACAGAATGCTGAACCCATATAGGAAGACACAATCAATATTCCCCAAATTGAATCATATAGAGGCCAGTCCTCAGACACCAGCCTCGGAGAAAAACTCCTCTGTGGGGCCGTCGGCATCCAGACCTTGCTTGTCAATCAGGAGGGTCCTTTGAAGTCCAGAGGCATCTTTGATACTGAGGAGTTAGAACCCAGCCGTTACCCACAAATGTGTCTGGATCATACCAGATCCCAAAAGTGTGAGAAAAAGTCCTGGAGGTGGCCTGAAAACAGACTCCTTCTTGGTATCTGTTCCCCCATGTGTGAAAAACACCATGGGTAATTTTATGTGGAACAATAATAATAAAAAAAAAAAAACCCGTATTTATTGCATCATTTGGTTAGGAAAGGACTGGTTGAAAGGAAGAATATTCACCCAAAATTAAAAAGCAAAGTATGTTTTCTGCTGCTTCCATGAGTTGTTTCTTGTTTTTGTTTTTGTGTTTTCTCATTTCCCTATTGATTTTAATTAATTTTGCCCTAGATTCTCTAGCTTTGTAAACTTGGAGAATTTTTTTTTTTAATTTAAATAAAAAGAGCCTGCAAGTTTTCCCCAGATCACCAGCCTTTAATATTAAATTACTGTTTTCTGGCAGGATCATCTGCAAAACTCTGATTTTGTTTCTTCTTCTGTTCCCATCCTGATAATTGTGGCTGAATTCCCTTGTCTTTAATATGCCATATATTCTCCACCTGGCAAAGGATTCAGACAGATACAGATAATAAATACCCCGTAGACATACAGACAGAGAAACTGCTGTAATTGCTTTCATAATGACTCTGAGACATCAAAGGAAGGCAAATAATGGTATTTAACACTGTTTCCATTCTTTAGCTGAAATGTAATTTTATAGAGTTATTGTCAGGCAGAACGGTGAACGTACAAGTACAACTGTCATATTCGGCTCATATTAATTAGCTGCCCACGAGAGGGCCAGGCGAGTAATGGCAAAGTTCTCCTCATTTCAGATGGTCTGATATTCAGACAGAACCGTAAGTACAATAGCTTGATTAACATAGTTGCTTAGATCAGGTTTTCCCTGTGAGTGTGTCAATTGGCATTTTGAAGAATCAATTAATTAGCACTCCAAATAATCCATTCTTGGGTTAATGAAAGTGTTTTGTACAGCTGCAAAAAATCACACGAAGAAAAACTAAACCTTTCCAAAGTGGCAATGAAAAAGATTTATCTCGGAAAACTATATTGTCCATTTCAAAATGCCACCGAAAATGTGTGTTTCCTTTTAAAGCCATGGAATTGACGTGCACAATTTTAACTATAATGTGTTCATCTTGGCTTAGAATAAGGCAAATGGTGGATGCTATGGTGGCACGGAAATCAGAACTTTTATTTTCACTATTTTGTCTTGTAATGGTGGTACTTAATTAGGGTAAGTCATGGCCAACGTTTTGCATATCATTATCTAGTATTTTAAACAATTACTCTTTGAAGACAGTATGCTTATTAACATTTTTAAAATGCCAGTATCACACAGATATTCCTGCTTTTTAAAGCTTGAGATTTAATTCTAAGACAAATGAGAATTACACATGAAAGTAGTAAATGCACATTTTCAACACAAAGTTTAAATTATCAGAAAGTCAAACTGTAAAAATCTCAGACACCTTTGCCATCATTAAGATGATACTTGTGGCACACCTTATCAATTCTTGCTTCTACTTAAACGAAGTCCTAGTGTGATCTTTTTCTTTCCTGACTTTCTTGGGATCCAAATTTTAAAGAAGCTACTTTCGTGGCAGAGCTTTCTTATCTCTGAAATGATCTTAATCAAGCCTATAAATGAATAATACCATTTATTTGATGATTTAGATCTCTTTAGCTCCCAAAACTTGGCATAAAGTATAGATGGTATTTACATAATAATTACTCCTTCAGACACTTCTGCATTTATCGGCATCCCTGATATAAGTCATTTTAAAATCATGTCTAAGGCCCTTCAAATAAAAGGTGTAAAATAAATATATTAAATGAGTTGTCCTATGAACTGAAAATAATTTGAAATTAAAGTAAGAATTGTATCATGTGTATGAGTGGTTTTGTATTTTTTCTGGTAGTGTGAAAAATGGGATTTCTAGTTACTAATAATGAGTAACTTCTCAATTCAGTCTCCTTCATTGATGTGATTATTGATTTAGGTCAAAATCAGCATACTTAAAACATACCAAAATAAGTGTTTAACTAATATCAGCCATGGGTTGCTTTCTTTCCTTTATCTTAGTTTAGTTAATGTGTAATAAAGTATTGGGATTTTGATGAGGCTGAAATGCATTTTGTTTCCTATTAATCTGTGGAGGAGAGCTGTAGAGCTAGTAACATGGAAACAGTATGTCTCAAAAGGTGGATACATCTAGCATATGTCAAAATCAAGAATACACAGGCAAAGAGGTAAACATGGAGAATTCAATAGGAACAAGATGCTCATGTCTTCCTATTAAGATTAAAAGTCCCCCAAAGTTAGCTGTTTCCTTTCAGGTTTAATGAAGCCAGTGATGTGGAGGATGAGCAAGAACCTCTGCTTCCCAAGTTGCTGAGGACACACCCCACGCCTTCCCACTCCTCTTCCTTCCAGGTGACAAAATGCTGGGCCAGGGCTTGTTTCCTAAGACATTTGAACGGATGCTGGTGAGAGTCAGCATCGCCTGTTTATGGCTTATTCTTCATTTTTAGATTCTTGTAGAAATGTAAAATGGCCAAGTTTCATTGTGGCTGCTCGCTGTGGACTTCAGCCAGAAACGAGATCTATTGCTTATTTTGCTAATCAGCTCCTTCCATATCTGCATGCTCATTTTCTGATAGCTGATGAGGCGACAAGGTCATTGGACGTACAAGTACTTATTTAAAAACAGACATGAGAGTGAGATGGAGGTTAGTTGGGTCTATCAGAGCTGTCAATCAATTAATGAAAATTATTGAGCAAGGACACTGTGGGGGAAGCGAACAGAAGGAAGGAAAATGACCATGGAGACACAACATAGGGAAAACGACAGAACTGACTAACTGTGCTCACGTGAGTGCTAAAAACAGACATGCTCACATCCCAAGTGAGAGACAGCTCTGAGAAACGCAGCGACTGGAGTCTCTGCCACTCCAAAGGCTCAAAGGCTGACAGCACAGGGCTTTTGCCCAAAGGTATACCCTGAACAATGCTTTTTGTCAGATGTGCAGGGGAGAGGTGTCATGCCGGATGAATATTTTATTAATGTGCTAAAGACCTGTGGCCAAGATTTCAAGTAATTCAAAGGCACTATTATTCGGATCAAAATTTGTGATAAATATAGGTCAAATAAGTACAAACAGTCCCCTTATTCAAGGAGAGCAAATAGGGAATTTCTACCTGTAACTGTACAACAGACATGGGTAGCAAAACCAGACAATATCAAGAGGGGCTTCGAAATGCTCTCTAAATGGCCACCGGGTCACCTCTGTCCACGATGTGCTGGCACCAGACAAGCACATTCCACTTATCAGCACAGAAAGGAAATAATTCATACCTTGATCCTTAAGGGAAGAATGGAGGAATAAAAAATGTATAAAAGAGAGGATGGAGAAAGGAGGAGGAGGAGGAGAGAGAGAGAGACTGAGGAAAGAGGGGAGAAGGGGAGAAAAATTGCCAGTATGCTTGTGTGAATGGAAGATAGGGAGAAAAATGAAAAGGCTGCAAAGTCAAAAACGGGGAGATACTGACACCAAATCTCTGCAAAGCGTTCAAAATTCTCCAGCTGCTATGCTTTTAATTTGCTACCATTCTAATTAAAATGCAAATTAAATTTATAATTAGCATCAGCGCTTTCTAAAGAAACCTCCTTGCGCGCTGCACAAACATATGGGACGACGCTGTAGCGTAAAGTTTGTAAAACAGAAGTAATGCACAAAGCGGGGCGGGGGAGGGCGGAGGGTTTTTCTTTCTTTTTTTTTTTTTCTTTTCCCTGGGAAACAAGTTTTATGCAGACACAGGGCTGCCTTAAGGGGATGGCGACGGTTATAAAGGAGGATGGAAGTGAGTGAGAGTCCCACTGCAACAAAAGGATTGCTGAATACAGAAGATCGGCTGGGCTGTGACTTTGTGTTGAATCAGGTGTCAAGGGTTACCCCACATGTCATCAGGATTGTATAGGAGATGCCAAAAGGCAAAAGGGGTCAAAGCGTCTAATCAAAAAGTCTATGGCCAAAATTAACCGCTGCTTGCTTCCAGATAATTAATTTAAAAATTGATGGGGAACAAAGTACCAAAATTACCTCATGATTCAGACACATATCATGTTTTCAAGGTAAACTGTCTCTCCAACTTGCTCTCCAGAGCTGAGGGGTGTGTGGAGACCCAGGAAACACGTTAACCAAATGCGGAATATACGTGCGCCTAATTTGCAGAGGTGCTTCCTGAAGGGGCCGGTTTTCCCACCAGAATCTTTTAAACATAAGTATGTAAATCTGGTATTTCTGCCACTTTTCTTCGGAAATGTGGTTGTGTTCAGTGAGGCTCGTGGTGCAGAAATAGCTCGGCCTGCAGCTGTAATAGGTGAAGAAGATTATCCACGACAAATTCACCCTTGTATTCGCCATGTTTCAGTTCAAGGGAATCTTTCTGAATTAAAAAAAAAAAAAAAAAAATCTGTGATCCTCATGGTAATTGTGCTTTATTTTTCAGTGGAGGACCCTACCTGCACCTAAGGTGTGTTTAATATTCCAGGGACTCTCCTTTATCTATTAACCAGGCTCTCCATCAGATATTTTAAAATTTGAATGTAACAGGAATGAATATTTCATAGATGTGTGTTAAGCTGTTATTAAACTATAATGTAAAGCAGGATTGTAGGAATATTTTTATATGTCAAAAAGTCAATTAAAATGATAAGCCTGTAATATCACTATTGTGGTGCTATGCAAAAATTCATTTCATATGCACGGGAGGTCCTCAACAACCTAGCATTTGGGTGTGAGGCAGGACTGTTACATATTCAGAGGCCTGTGTACTTCAATTTCATTAGTAACACTTAGGTCCATTTTCGGCAGAGATTAAATGGAGAGCTATGGGGGATAAATCTTACCTGACTTGATTCTTATTTAGTATTACAAAAACAGCATTAGGCATTCTTAAAGGTAGGTGCTTGCCTAAATGCACCGCA
>RJWJ010004054.1:0-79771 GCA_004363605.1 Indri indri | reverse complement strand
AAAATGTGGTATATGTATACCATGGAGTACTATTCAGCTTTAAGAAACAATGGTGATATAGCACCTCTTGTATACTCCTGGATAGGGTTGGAACGCATTCTCCTAAGCGAAGTATCCCAAGAATGGAAAAACAAGCACCACATGTACTCACCATCAAATTGGTAGTAACTGAACAACACATAAGTGTACATATAAGAATGGCATCTATTGGATGTCGGGTAGGGAGGGAGGGGGAAGGGGGAGGGGCGAGGGGGAGGAGCGGACGGATATACGCATACACAAAGAGTGCAATGCGCACCATCTGAGAGATGGACACGCTTGGGACTGGGACTTGGCTAGAAGGCGGGGGCAAGGGCAACATACGTAACCTAAACATCTGTACCCCTATAATAACAAACAATAAAAACAAAAAATAATGCTGTACATTTTATTAGTATTTGTAAGTTGTGTGTTACACATCCCTAAAAGTAGTAAAATTTACCATAGACATACAACTTTTTATGTATATGTAACAAAAGTTATAATTTATATAATATTTTTGAAAAGCCAGTTACCAGCACAATACTGTTGCTATCTGCATAGTGTCAGTTTTCACAAACTTTTCCAAAGAATAGAAAAAGAGAGGACACTCTTCATTTTTTTTAGGGCGGATTAACCTTGAAAATGATTATTAGGCCAGCTTAAATTTGAAAAATACATTACAAGAAAGCAAAATTAACAGCCAATATATCTCATGAATAGAGATGCAAATATCCTAAATGAAACATTAGCAAAAGTAATCCAGCACTATATAAAAGAATAATTTTTCACAATCACGTTTGGTGTATTTCTGGAGTAAAAACTCCATTTTGTAGCAGCAACTCAATTTAACTGATTGCCAGTCAGTCATCATATTTATTAATTCTTTGTTCTTGAGGCCTTGGACCAAGACTGGGGTGTTTAAAGAAAGAACCTGACTGATGTAAATTTCTGTACCATGATCCTCCTCGAGGGACTTGCCAAAATCTCCCGACAGAGTCCTTACCTGCCATAAATACTTCCGGCAGCATCAGCTCCAACAGAGCTTGTGTCTCAAGAGAAGGAGCAGCTGGCAGGCCAGCCTGGATCTGCTGGAGAGCTTTCCCTTACTGCAGGATCACTCAAAAATGGCATTCTTTTGCGTTACTCAAAAAACAAGAAGAGTGTCGTGGCCAGTATTCAACACCACTTGGTTGTGTACTTCGTTTTTAGTGGTAGAATGGACCAGATCCAATGATTTATCATCCTTCACTTTGGAAAGAATATCTCAACCTGCTGTCAACCACTGAACCCCTAATAAAAAGATGACAGGTCCCTAAATTTTGGTAGAATTTATTTTCCATCCTTTGGCAAGCATTTCTCTTGCCAAGGTATCCAGAGTAGTTGCTACTTACTATTCACCAGGTCCAATAAGCATAGTAAGGTGTCAATTTTAGTGCTAAATATGCCAGTTTAAATCAAACTCCTTTTGGTAGTATTTACTAGAAGATATAGAGGGAGAAATAAAAGCATTCAACAAGTCAAAAGCTATACATCAGGTAACAGGAAATTTGTTTAATTTCCTGGTTAATTTCCTGGGGTAAAAGAAAGACATCTGGATCAGCAGCTGCAATTAAAGTCACCGTCTGATTAAGTTTATGAAAATCTACTGTTATTCTCCAAAATTCATCTGTTTTCTGCACAAGCCAAATAGGGTCATTAAATCAGAATGTGGTCATATCACCAGTCTGGCACCTTTCAAGCTCTTTATGTAGGCACTAATCTTGTAATTCCTCCAAGAAGGCAGTATTGCTTTTGAATCACGATGAAGACAGGTAGAGGAAGTTCTAGATGTCTCCACGTGAACTTCCTTCTCACTCCAGAGGTCAGAGAACCAGTTTGCAGATTCTGCCAGTAGTTGAGTATACCTATTCCAATCATATCCTGCAGGACCAAGGAAATAATCACAACGTGAGTTTGAGGAATTACCAGGCCCACTGTGAGAGGGACCCATTCTAAAACTCCGTCAGACCACTGCTCTCTATAAACCACTACTCAGAGCCAGGGATCAGTATTCCCTAAAAAAATCTGATTATTTTCCTCTCTCCCATCAACAATAACTCTTTTGGATTATCACAAGTTCTTTTGAGGAAAGCTGGGGGAATTTTAGGGCACACGTTTTTGGCAGTATATTCTTCACAGACACCCAGCAGTGCCCTAAGGAAAGGGCTTCTGGGAAGGTAAATTGGCTCATTCCGGAAATTGGTTGAGAGGACACAACTCCGTATTGGGCAATTCAAGGTGACCTTCTGTTCACCATACCTAGAGCTTTTTACTTATACAAATCAGCTATAACATCAGTAGGCTGCGTATTTATTTTAGTCATAGGGAATTCATGATCAGATTCATTAGCCAATGCCAAAGATCTCTGTGGATCGAAATGTTCTGATTACTGCCTTGGTCTGCTGCCCATCAAGGTAACCATGCACACGTTGTCTTTGGCCATTTAGTGCTGGCACTTGACCCTTGACACCCAGGATCCCATGGACCCTATTCAGTTTAGAGGACCCCTCGTGACTGCAGCACTTTTCAGTGTCATTTCCGTCCTTCAGAGAAGAGCCACTACAGATGCAGTGTTCTCACCAACGTGTATCTCCAACCCTAGCTGATAGGAATGTCCCCTGTACTGTCCCCAAAGATGCAGTTAGTGAGTAATTGAGCAGGTCTTAAAATTATTGAGATGTTTGGATATATTCTGCCACCTTACTTTATGCTTATAATAGGGTTTTATTTTTTCTTGTTTTCACCTTCCCTGTTGTTTGTATACCAACGGTGTTTTCTTAACTTTTTTGTTCTTCTTCTGGTTACTTGGAATTTATAAATTATATTTCTAAAGTTTTAATGGTTAACCTTGAATTTTTAGTAAACTTATTTAAAATTTAATCATATTTTTATCACTATAGTCCAGCATGGATCTCTCTCTAAAAAAGACAAGATCTTTAGCACCTTCAATATAACATTATAAGGGCCAAACGTAACATGTTAAGTAGTAAACTCTTGATTACCTCCCACTAAAACTGTTCCTCCCTAGTATTCCCCTTCTCAATAAATAACCACCACCATCCTCCTTGTTGCTCAAATCAAAAATCTAGGAATCATCCCCAAAGCCATTATCTTGCCTGAGACCATCATTCTTCCCTGGACTACTACCATAGACCACGCATTAACCTCCCTCCCCACTTTCGGACTCATTCAATTCATTTTCCTCATAGTGGATATAGTGATCTATTAGGAAATAACCAGATGATGTCTCCCTCCTGAGTAAAACCTTAGACATTTCAGCATTTTAATCTTTTGTAGCATTTACCATAATCTGTGTTTTTCTTTATTTGCTTGTTTATTGTTTGTATCCTTTCTAAGAATTTTAATTTTATGATGCTAAAGACTTTGATGTGTTCACCTCTGCATGTCTCATGCCTCGACCCGTGCTTGTCACCTTTTGTGAACTCAATAAAATATCCATTTGCCAAATGAATTGATTTTCCAAGAGAGAATTACAATGATTAATATAGGTAGCTGGCTTGGGTTCCTTAAATAATTGTGAAACCAGTTTCACAACAGGCTTCTTCATGCATGAGGGGAACAAATTTGGGTCAGGGTAATTGGGCTTTCCTTTTTTGGTAAGTAGGTCAGGGGCAGACATTCAAGCAGGGGCCTTTAAGATTGCCAAAGTGAGGGATGGTTAACAATGGGAAGGTCATCAAATGCATGTGCCTTTTCTTTCTATTTTCTTCATTTTCCTCTTGGTGTCCAACGTTACTGTAGAGTTTGATTTGCTTTCTGCCTTCTATCTCAATGCCCAATCGGGTAGATGCTTACCTTGTTTAGTTTTTTGATTCCCACTTGAGTTTGAGCCATATCTCCCACCCTAAGCATCTCTATACTCTGAGAATTCAGTTGGCATGTCTTGCCCACTGTGACAGGAAGGCCTGTGATCACATCCACCCACAGACTCCAGATTTTGGATTTCTCTAGGGACCTTAAGGAAGACCAATCATCGTCTCAACAGGAGGTATGCACATTGTGCATATGGTTTTAGTTAACTTTGTTTAAATTTACCTGTCAGTTCCAAATTATCTTTTTGCAGTTTTCCAAAAGGTCCTCAAAGGATAAGTTTTCTTGTTTTTATTATTTTTTGTCATGGCTTTTTCTTAAGTAATCATTTTTTGTTTTTTCAAAGGAATTTGGAGATGGAGAGAGATGGTAAAGCCACATTTACAGGGTGCCATCTTCATCAGAGAATAATTAAGTACAATTCTGAATAATTCCCATTATACATTTTTTAAAAATTAGCTATTGGAGGTGGGTTTGAGGACATAATGCCTACTTGTTTGAAAGACATTTGGTAAAATCAGTTTAATATGTGATGATCTACAGGAAGTCAAATTGATGTTATGCAAATGAAAGTGACTGCATGAATGAGGTACCGAATTTCTAACTTAGATTAAATTAAATAAGGTTGATATTTCCCTGAATTTACATGGAACTCTTCAAGAATGGAAACCATGTCTTATTTATTTTCTTTAGTCCCAAGGCATGCACAGTGCCAGAATCTTTCTACATTTTCAGGGAATGTTAGTTGAACTAGTGAAAATATTGAATACTTTCAACCTTTGCATTGAATTTTAAGTAACTGTAGCACAATTTTGTACACTTTTTTTGTGTTGACTTAAAATTTTTGTCAGTTTGGTGGCCCTATAAATT
Organism: Indri indri; assembly: GCA_004363605.1. Taxonomy (NCBI): domain Eukaryota; kingdom Metazoa; phylum Chordata; class Mammalia; order Primates; family Indriidae; genus Indri; species Indri indri. The sequence continues at coordinate 75,010 of RJWJ010004054.1, read as the reverse complement.
AATCCAAGTATGACTAAAATGTCCAATTTTTACATACATAATTTCCAAACAATTAAGATAAAGGAAAATGTGTATTAATCCAAGTATGACTAAAATGACCTTATGCTTGCTTTAAAGTCACATTTGTTTACCTGATACTTCCCTGGTAATTATAAATGACAGTAATAAGAGGTGGAGTAGCATGGACACCAGAAAGATATTGTTCCTATTAGAAGCACAAAGCTGTCATCATACATTAATTAAAAAAAAAACAAAACAAATAAAGGCACGATTTTGTTGGGTGGATATATAAGGATCCAAAAACATCTGAAAAACACAGCAATGCTGACTAATGGTTGGAATGTTTTTGTAGAAATTCGCAAAACAAGTGTGTGAGAAAGTGTTACCCTTCCTGCCCCTTTTTTGGCTTGTGTTCATTTTTAGTTATTTTAACTGGTGTTTTTTCCAAGCCTAATGATGTTGTTTGCTAGTCTATGTTATGGCAAATGAATTTGGATACCCCCTGAGACATCTAAATAGCAATTGCAGTAAATATTCATCATGTGGAATTAATAATGACATCTTGAAATGTTCTATTTGTTTTTTATGGGCTCTCTTTACCACACAGAACCATCACCCAATATGGTATTAAAAACAAAGGAGGACCATGGCTGAATTTTATATCACATTGACAGGAGAAAATTCAGAACCGTGAGACACCCTTGGCCACGAGCACTTGCAAAGCCGAATGGCATGTCAAGAAACTTGGGTACAGCAGAATCTGGGTTTATGATTACATATTTCTAATGTGAAATGAATTAAATAATTATGGATTGCCTGAATAAATTAATATCTGTTAATTGCTAATTTCTGGTAAATAAATATTCAAAGTGAAGCTTTCTATTGATCTAAAATATTTATCAGACTTCTAAGATAGAAGTGAACTCAGATGTTAACTAGATAAAGCAAATGAAGGAACTTTGTAGAATGATGTTATATGATTTCTGATTATAAAGAAAACATTATTTTTAGACACATTTACTTAGCATATCTGGTTTAATTTTTATTATTTACTGTAGATAGAAAAGGAAAAAAAAAGAAAATGGGGCACAGATAAATAAAAGCAAATAACAGAAGAAAAGGTCACTGAAGTTTTTAAAATGTGCTTTATTAGTTGGGTGGTACCTGTTTGGGGCCTGTATTTCTGCTTTTTATATTTAAAATAAACTTTAAAAGCTAGAGAAATAAATAGATCCACCAATTGTTATGGTCAATTTTCTTCCTGCTACTCTTCTCATTAACATTTACTTGGAAAAAGAATAGAAGCCAAGTGAGAATTGGCAACAGTGATTTTAGTCCCATGTGTTAAATTTATTTTATTGAATTGTTAGGAAGTTTCAAAGTTCTAGAGTAGCTTCATAGCAAAATTAATATATTTAAAGTTGTTTGTCCCTAATAACCATTAGAAAAATTTTTAAATGCATAATTTCCAAACGACTAGAATAAAGAGAAAAGAACAAAGAAAACTCAATGGGTTAGTAAAAGACAGGACAGATAAAAATAAAACAAACCCAAAAAACACCCTAAAACTTTTAAAAAACAAACAAAAAAGGTAGGTTTTGATAAGTCTAGAGTGTGTATTAGTTAGATTGACTATTTAGGGCACAACTCACATGTTCTCTCCTTTTATAGCCTTTTCTTAAGACTCCATTAAATACTGAGAGAGGGTCTACTGGTTTCCATTTTCCTGGCAAATAGAAGAGTTTCCATTTTGTCAAACATTTAGAAATCAAATGCTGACATTTTTCTTGTAATTACTGTCAAGAAACATTTCCTTGGGGAATATCAAACTGGCTGCCACTGAAAGGGACTCAAAACACATTTCTCCATTTGTTCTGCCTCCAGAGATGGTTTCCCTTGTCACCTCTGTACCAATTGGTAATAAAAACACATTTGAGCACATTAAAACTAACAATTCATGCTACAGACACCCACTGCCTTTCAGAACAGTCCAAAGAAATGTCCCTAGTGCCACTGGTACAATTCGAATTGAGTTGCAATTAGACTTTGACCCCCATTTTATTTGCTGAAATTCGATCTGTTTGCTGCTATTTGTTGAAGTTCCTTCTACTTTACCAAATGTTTATTTCAAAGGCACCATAAAAATTATTCTCAGAAGAACACATAACTTTCAGACACTCTTCAAAAGCAAAGAAATCTTTCTTTTTCTCTTGTCTCTTAACAACCTGTATGAGTGAATATATACACATGAGGTAGCCAAACTAACATTTCAAAGATGGCTATGGAGAAATTAAAATGCTAAAAAGAAGTTTAAGTGAGAGTATTATTTCTGCTAGTAATTGTAGGCAGATGCTTTCTATGAAAGAGTTAAGAGCGAAACAACACAAACTTAAAGTGATCCGAAGGTCAAAACTATGGTTTCCCTTTTTTTCTGTCTTGGTACAAAAAAATCGGATGATTTGACTATTTAAATTAGAAAATTTAGAAATTCCACTTCATGTTGATTAAGAATTTAAATGACTAAACTTTATAGGCTCTGGGGTCAGAATTGGAAGCTGAATAAATGCCAAGTAGTGCTATAATCTACTAGCAACCGGAAAAGAAATTGCAAGTCAAGGTAAGTCAAATTAGATAAACTCAGGTTTCCCCAGAAAAAATTCTGAATATGAGTATGTAAATGATGGAGAAAACACAAAACGGACTATTTATGAATAAAAAATTTTAACAGTATAAGAAATATATAAGGAAGAAAAATGTGCCTGGTGATCTAATCATCAAGTTAATCATCAATGCTTTAGTTTTTTTGGTACGAATTAGCAAGAATAAAAAGCTATAACATTAAATGGTATATCAATATATACGCTTTTATTTACTGATGTTGGTGGTTCACATCTTACAATAGTATCAGGGACAAGTGTAAGAAGAAACTTTGTGGTATTCATCCCAATGAGTTCACCCCCTATGTAACATATATCATTATTTATTTTTGTGAAATGAGAAAAGAATCTAAACAATAAGGAAATGCCTGAGTTACCCTTGTGGATATCCTGAAAAAAGTATTGTCTAGAAATTAAAGATCATTAATTTGTAATTTATGATTTATAAAAGTAAATAAAGTATAATAAAGTTTATTAAAGTTATACCAACATAAAAATTTTACATTGCCATAATGATAAACTAAGAAAACTTGGTGCAAAGATTTGCATATAAAGTTTCATCAAAACTATGTAAACTACAGTCTATACATAGAAACACACCAAAATATTTACAGAAGTTTTCTTTAGGAGCTGATACCATCAATGATATATATATTTCACTTTTTCTTTCCTTTTTGCAAATTTTGTAAATCCTTCTTCTTTCTTATACTTTGTAAATTATAAATCTTACAGTAAACTTTATTTTTATAAAGTGTAAAGCTTTCTTTGGTATCACTTAAGCTATGCTAAAGTGTCCACTTCATCCTCTTCTGGACATTATTGAGTTTACTGCATTTACTTACTACTTCTCTTGAGGTAGAAATTCTTGAATAAATCACTCAACATCTATCTCATTTGCTTCTTCTTTACCCTGTATTTAAATGAGTCAAACACAATCAAGACGATCAATTAATAACATGAAATGATGACTTTGCTTTTTCCCATTTGGTAAATCACATTTTTTAAACTTATTGAATTATTTGATACTTTATTGCATCCCCCATAGTTGTATTTTATCTTTTGTATATACTGTGCAAACAAGATATAATTAAGGAAAGCATAGTACAACCAAATATCATAGTGTAATAAAAGCAAAAGAGTATCACAGATATGTCAACTTACAGAAAACTCCAAAACACTCAAGTTCAGTTTATTTAGGCTACGAACACAAGAAACAACCCTAAGGCAATCTATCCCATTAAACCTGAAATATAGTTTACTTCTTTCTTTTTATTTCCTAAAGTATTCCTTCTCATTTACAACTTCATTTAACTCTCTTCAGTTTTTACCTAGTCATTTTGATAGACAATCTTTCTCAGGTAAGGAACAGTGGCTACCACAATACAACGATGCCATTTATTTCTACTCTCTCTTTTTAAATTTTATTGATAATTGACACAACAGTGTTTATGGGGTAGAGTGTGATGTTTCCATGAGTATATACATTGCGTCATGATCAAATCAGGAAAGTTAGCAAATCCAGCATCTCAAACCTTTATCATTCCTTTGTGGTAATAACTTCCAAGATCCCCTTTTCCAGCCATCTCGAAGTATACAACACATTGTTATCAGCTATAATCACCCTACTTTGTAACAGAACATCAGAAATTATTTATCTGTAACTTTGTACCTGTTGACCAACCTCTCCTCATCTTCCCCTCTCCCACTCCTCTGGTAACCACCATTCTACTCTCTACTTCAAACGTGTCTGCACCCCGTGTTTTTCGCAGCACTATTCACAACGGCCATGAGATGGAATCAACCTAAGTGTCCATCGACAGATGAAAAGATAAGGAAAATGTGATATATACACACAGTGGAATATTACTCAGCCAAATTCAGAAGCAAATCCTGTTATTTATGGCAATATGGATGAACTTGGAAGACATTATGTTAAGTGAAACAAGCTGGGCAAGAAGATAAAAAACCACACGATCTCACTCATATGTGGAATCTCGTAAAAGGAAAGAGTAGAAGAGCAGTTTCCACACTTTTTCAGGAAGATGTCTGTAGTCAGTTAACACACCTTGCCTGGACAGGTCTACTGGATTCCTTACATTTTGTGCAAAGAATCACAGACGTTATATCATTTTTCTTGTTAGTGCTACCTAAGAGGCATAAAGGCCGAAGATCTAGTACATCCCTGAAGCCTAATGATTTAAAAACTGTGTCTCTGTGTTTTAACCCTCCCCCTTCTTGGCTCTGACCATGTCACACTCTCCGGCTTCTTGATGGCCCTGCTCCCGCTGGCCGACTCCAGATTGGCGGCTGCTGCAATCACTCTTCAGACAGTTGAAAACTTCATGGTCTCAAGTTTAAGGCTGATCATCACATAAAATCTTACGTGGTGCTGAAGAAACAGAACATTTTCCCTTCAACCTTGCATTATGTTTAAAAAGTAATTATACTTCGTTCAAATAAAAGCATAGATTCCTCCATTGTGACAGGTGAAAATATTTCAATGTGCATTAAAATTTATTTTAAAATATAAAGGAATTTTATTTTCAGAAAAATTCTATTTATATAGGGTTAAAGATCAAAACCAAAATATCCCAACAAGAGAATGAAAAGCAAATGAAAAGCAAAAACAAAAAAAAAACAAAAAAACCCAATAATAAGACAAATCGTCACTGATTGGTGTAATTTGCTTAATGATAGCACTACTTTTGCTTATATATAATATGTATTTCAACTTATAAAAGTCTGAAGTCAAAAACTACAAAATCAAATAAAAGCCTAAAGTGTAAAACATATCATTTAATTTGGGTAGTGTGGAATCATGCAATTTTTCATAGTTAGGATTTTATGTCAAGAGCTCCTGATTGTTAGCTCAACCGTCCACAATTGATGTGCAAATAACTATATGAGAAGGAAATGGGAAAAATTCTGTTCTAATGAGAGCATATGAATAAGACCAAATGATCTTTATCTGTTCAGTATCTTGATGGCAATGTGGCTCATAGTTTTACTGAAAACACTTCTATCCAAAATATTGTCCACTCCCTATATTTTTGTTTTCTTTCTTACAGAATTTCAGTATCTTGCCAATAGTTTTTCTTCCAAGGATAAAAAAGCAGACAGTGCAGTAAAGAATGTGATAAGGGTTTTGGATGTGGAGCCAACTGGTCATCTCTGCTGTTTAGTTCTCTCTGGTAAACAGACCGGTTGTTAACTTTCTGAACCTCAAGTTCTTCATCTAAAAATAGGGATAATATTACCTGCTTACTTTTCAACAATTTTGAGTCTTATTGAAATTATGTGAGTACAGAGTGAAAAAAGTATAGTAATATTATTATGAATTATTTAATTATATTTTAGTTCCTTATAGAATTCAATGTCAGCATGCAGAGGCTTATTAATAATTATTTCAAATATCTTAATGACTCCCATAAGTAGGAAGACCATATAAATTATTGCCCAAAATATATAATACTTACTGCAAACAGTGAATTATAGTCAAACAACTTATAACCTACTGAGCTGGCTACGTTTTCAGCATAACTTTAGGCACAAACGAACTCTAGCAAGTAATCTAATACTTTAAAAGTCCTTACTTGCCAAATTCACGAATATGTAAAAGAATCAAAATGGAATATTAGTATTATTTGAACAATTCAAGCCAAAACATCATTTTTTTCTCTGCTCTCTATTCACAAATAATGGCGTTTTAAACTTAATTTCAAAATTAAAAAAATATGAATCCACGGTCTCTTTTTGATTAATTTCATTTTAAAACTGTTTACTGCTTTGCAGAAATTATCTACTCTAATAGCATTCGTATATGGTAAGTGTTGTTATCTCCATATTTCAGAGGGAGAAGTTGAGTTCCATGATGTTATAGAAAGCTTTCCCTGAAACAGTCACGAATAAGCCACATTCTGGTGACTGTATAGTAACCAAGATGTACTCTTTAAAGCCGTAATGAAAATCAGGATTTGTGTGAATCCAAAGCCAATATTCCTAGATACTACAATATATCACTACTAAATATAGTACCCAGCATAAAGAATTCCTCAAAATGGTCACTATGATTGCTATTATTAATATCCCCTCTACCTTATTAAGATATAATAGATAAAATTATTATATTTACAGTGTACAATGTGATTTTCTATATATATATATATATATACACTGCAAAATTATTAAATCAAGCTAATTAGTAGAGCCATTACCTCACATATTTATTTTTTGTGGTAAGGACATTTAGGATCCACTCTCTTAGCAATTTTCAAGTACACATTATCATTAACCATAGTCACCACACTGTACAATAGACCTCCAGAACGTATTCATCCCATCTGAAACTTTGTACCCTTTGATCAACATTTGCCCATTTCCTCACCCTCCTACCCCCACCCCCAGCTCCTGGCAGCCACCATTCTAATCTCTGCTTCTGAGTCCAACGTGTTAGAATTTCATACACAAGTGAGAACATGCAGTATTTACCTTTCTGTGCCTGGCTTATTTCACTTAATACAATGTCCTCCAGGTTCATCCATGTTGTTGCAAATGGTAGGATTTACTGCATTTTTAAGATTGAATAGTATTTCATTGTGTGTGTGTGCATGTGTGTATATGTGTGTGTGCATATTTTCTGTTTATCAGTGTTTATGTCGGTGGACACCTGGGTTGATTCCATATCTTGGCCATTGTGAATAATGCTGCAATAAACATGAGAGTGTAGATATCTCATTGACACACTGATTTCATTCCTTTTGTGTGTGTGTGTGTGTGTGTGTGTGTGTGTGTGTGTGTGTGTGTATAGTAGTTGCCTTGCTAAATAATATGGTAGTTCTGTTTTTAATGTTTTGGGGAAGCTCTATACTATTTTCCGTAATGGCTGTACTAATTTACATTCCCACTAACAGTATTCAAGAGTTCCCTTTTCTACACATCCTTTGTAGTACTTATCTTTCATCTTTTTGATGATAGCCATTCTAAAAGGGGTGAGGAGCTATCTCACTGTGTTTTTCATTTGCATTTCCCTTGTGGTGGTCAACATTTTTTTACACACCTGTTAGCCATTTGTATGCCTTCTTTTGAGAAATGTCCGTTCAGGTTCTTTGCTCATTTTTAAATTGAGTTACAAGTGTTCTTGCTATTGAATTGTTTGAGTCTGTCTCTAGTCTTTTTTTGTTTTTTTGCTAGTTTGTTTGTTTTTTGCTGTAAAGGAATACCTGAGGCTGAGTAATTTAAAAAGAGAAATCATTTATTTGGCTTACTATTTTTTGATGGCTGGAAAGTTGAAGGTTGGGAATTTGCATCTGATAGCTTCAGGCTGCTTGCATTCATGGCAGAAGAGAGAGAGGGAGAGAGCGAGAAAGAGAAGGGAGAGGTGTTAGGCTCTTTCTGACAGCCAGCTCTCACAGGAGCTAATCCCCTGAGGACTCATTCAGCCCCTGCTCAGTGAAGGCATCAATCTGTTCATGAGGGATCCACCCCGCTGAGGCAAACACCTGCCATTTTGCCTACCTCTGACACTGGGAATCAATTTCAACATGAGATTTGGAGGCCACAAACATCCAAACCATAGCATGGTCCTTACGTATTTTGGACATTAACTGCTAATTGGATGTATGGTTTGCAAATATTTTCTCCCATTCTGTAGGTTGTCTATTCACTCTGTTGTTTGTTTTCTTTGCTGTGCAGAAGCTTTTTAGTTTGATGCAATCCTGTTTGTCAATTTTTGCTTTGTTGACTGTGCTTTTGGGACCACATCCAAAAAAATTCTTTGAGCAGACCAATGTCAAAAAGTTTTATTCCTATATTTTCTTCTAGTAGTTTTAGAGTTTCAGTTCTTATGTTTCAGTCTTTGATCCATTTTGAGTTGATTTTGTATATGCCATGAGATAAGAGTCTAATTTCATTCTTCTGCATATGGATATACAGTTGCTCTAACAACATTTTTGAAGAAGAGACTGTCCTTTCCTCAATTTGTTTTCTTGGCACCTCTGTTGAAGATCAGTTGACTGTAAATGTGTGGATTTATTTCTCTATTCTGTTCCTCTCATCGATATGTCTGTTTTTTTCCAGTATCTTGTTGTTTTGATTACTATAGCTTTGTAGTTTACTTTGAGATCACGTAGTATGGTGCCTTTAACTTGTTCTTTTCACTCAAGATTTCTTTGGCTATTCAAGGTTTTCTGTGGTTCCTTAGGAATTTCAGTATTTTTTCTATTGCTGTGATATTAATATTTGTAATAATCACAAACAAAATCATCAAAAACACCAAGTCGTTATAAGAGTCTATAAAGATATTTCATTTTACAATATTGTCAATAATATTTAAATGACTTTTTGTACACAATAAAGAAAAGCCAATCACATTGGCAAATTAGAGTGCTTTTTTTCTTTAATTTTACAGATCATTTATATTAATGTTGTAAATTAATCAAATATCATAAGCTTTAGCAGTATACTAGAATAAAAATGCACAGAGCGTTCTTTCAAGAGAGAGCATTATATTACAGCACCATTAGATTAACAACTTCATTGTGTGAGAGGAAGGGGAAAGTCACTTAATTTGTAAAAGTGATAAATTACTTTGATTCAAAATTAAATCAATTCATAATTACACATTTCAGAAAGAATGTAGTTCAAGCCTTCAATAGAACCCTTTATAAAAACAAGGATGCCCATTATCTTCAACCTAATAGAACATCAAATATTACCAACAGCAGAATATTTCTGTTAAATCACATTTATTTCTCAAATAGTTTTGGAAAACAATTAGCTATTAAAATAATCCTATATTTTGTACTCTATTAATAATAACCTTAGCAAAAGACTTATTTGACTTCATAGAAGATTTGGATACCTAAACACAATGATTAGAAATTTCTGAAAAGACATTGGAGGAAAGAATTTTTTCCCTTTAACAAAATAAAAGACAGTACAGTTTCACTGGAATTATGCCAAGTTTCTTTACAATGTTTGCTATTTAAAGCTGCCTTTCTGAGTTTCCAGGTGGTTGTTCCAAACACAAATTTTATCTTGCGACTGCCTGGGGGGGTTACTGATGAACCTGGGGCCGTGTACTCAGCTATGCTGCCTAGTCTGTGCAAGGCTTGACAGGTGTAGAAGGCATCAGCCAAGTGCAAGTATTCCTGGTAGAACTCTGCAGTTAAAGAGACCTGTATAGTTTCTTTAATTAAACTATACATTTAATTATAGGTAATTTTTACCTGGTTTTATTTTTTCATAGTTCTCTATTTGCTCCTCCAGTGAAATGACTGTCCACATGACATCAGCCTCACCAGAGACCAAACCGCCTTATGGCAGGGGTCAGGAAATGAAATAACTTTTGCCAAAGGAGGCACTTAAATTTTTTTTAACGGCATAGCCCTGGGCAAAATCTTGTTATAGCATCTTCCCAGCTTCCCTGATTGCTAGCACCTAGCCCTTCTCCGTAAGTAGCCCATATCCTCAAGCCTCTTCCTCACCCACTGAATCGGCAGCCTCTGCCTAATCATGCTTTGTGCTATCAGTAAATTCTACCTAAGGTGTTCACTACAGCCTATTAAGGCGATGGCCTATACAGAAAGCCCTTTGCCTGGGTTTGCCATCTGCTAACAAAAGCCTGTTGCTCAGGGTTTGCTGAGCAGGATTCTGCTACCTCTGCCACTGGATCCGTTCAGCCCATTTGTCTTTCAGAGGTGATTCTGGTATAATTGCTACCTTCCTCTTGATCACAAAGAGGAAAAGAGAAACTCTCCTGTTCTCTACTCACAGAAAACAAAATAAATGTATTCTTGCTGAGTTTTCACAAACCCACTAACTACCTTAGTCTTGTGTAAAGGAGGAAATTCACCACCTCCTTTGGCAACTCAGTGCACTTCCCCACTGCATTCCTTAGAATGATGGTCACTGCTCTTTGCAATCACGGAGGCTAAATTTGGAATTCCATTCATTTGTCTAGCTTTCCTAGGGTTGTTTTAACAGCTCTGCAGCAGTGAAGCCAGCGATTTGGGATTTCAACATAATTGTGCTCTGGGGACTAACCTGGGTGACCTGGACTGTGTCAGATTTACTGGCTTGGTCCAAGAGGAATGAATATAGTAACGCTGTCAGAACTACAGCACGTGTGCACACTCATGCACACGTAGGCCTGTGTCTAGGCACATGCATGTGCATGTGTTTGCAGGCAATGGAGGTCAGTTATAAGTAGGTTCTTATGACACTAGTGAATTTGTAATTTTAAACTATCTTTTAAAACTTTTTTTGTAGTCTAAAGTCTGCTGTAGACAGCACAGCAGCATAGCTCACATCCTACTCTGTGGAGATTAAGATTATAGAGTACAGAATTGATTCAGGCTAAGGACAAGAATCGGATTCAGTAAGGGGAATTGGAATTGTAAGTACATTTCAGGATTTAAGATAATTATAGTAACTAAACTTATTTAGTTTTTATATATGCCAGACACTATGCTAAGTGCCTCGTATCAAATATCTCACTTGTTGATTTTAGTAACTTTGTGAGGTAGATCTTATTATCCCTACTTTTAAAATAAAGAAACAAGCTCAGAGAGTCCTGTGTCCAAAGTACACAGCCAAAATGTGACAGAGCTGGGATTGGAATACAGGTCTCCCTGACCCCAGAGTTAAGGCTTATACAGGATCTGAATGCTTTACTTCTCTGGCCATACTTTGCACAATTCCCCTCTGATTTTCTGCTTCCCAGCCACCCTGGCCTTCACTCAAGTTCTCATACTCTTCATGTGCTTTCATACATTAGGAACTCTCTATATAATGTTCCTATGCTTGGATGTGTCCATTATAAAAGTTTATAATCATACACTTACTGTGATTATTTGATTAATTTCTCCACCACAAGGCAATGGCAGGTACCATGTCTACTTGGCACAATATTATTTGAGAAGAAACACTATGGAGTGATGCACAAGAGCGTGGGGATTTCACTACTTTGTGTTGCCTAATTTGTGTCATTTAACTTCTGTCTCAATTTTCTTATCTGTAAAATGGGGAGAACAGCAGTATTTACTTTGCGAAGTTATTGAGTAAGGAACAATAAAGCTCAGAGCCCCGGAAGTCAAAGCTGGTTCCTGGCCCAGTCCCATCCCACAGTCGCCTGCCTCCTCTTCCTTTCAACATGTCAGATCCTCTGTGTCCTTCGCCAGCCAAGGACTTGCTGGCAGGTGGAGCTGCCTCTGCCGTTTCCAAGAGGTGGCAGACTAGCCCGGGGAGCAGTCAAGCTGCCGCTGCTGCTGCTGCTGCTGCTGCTGCTGCTGCTGCTGCTGCTGCTGCTGCTGCTGCTGCAGGTGCGCCCTGGGATCCAGGAGACCAACCAGGAAGTGGGGGGAGGGGTCACACAGAAAGCGGGTGTCCCAAGAGGTAGAGGGGAGTTAACTCTTTAGAGGACCAAAAGGCACACTTGAGGGAGGCAGGTGCTTTCAGTGACCTGAAGTCATGAGTCCAGGAAGGGGTCTGGGGAGAGGGAGGCGAGGAAGACCCAGGGCTCAGCATCCCTGAGGCAGTGAACTCGGACAGGCCATTCCGGCAAGGGTGGGCGTGCAGGGGAGGCGGAGAACAATAAAGTATTGAAACCATTTTCTAGTAACAGAAGGACTTAATAAGGATTAGCTATTGTTACTTTTTATCTATCCTTGACACCTGTCACAGTGCTGGTTAGAAGGAGGCACTCAACAAAACTTTTTGAATAAATGCGTGCATGAAAGAATGAAAGAATTAATTAATTACTAAATCTTCTGAAGTTATTTCAATATATTCTCTGGTTTTATCACATCCAGGTTATTCAGGCTTTGAGATTCCCTGGGAATAAAGATAGCAAAGGCTGAGTGCTACCTTAGTTAGTCCTGCATTGAGAAGCAGACATTATCTCTCTGGGTCCTCCTGAAAAACTTCCAGGCTGTAGTCCTGAACGCAGGTGCCTGCTCTCGCAAGCCACAAGTGAAAGTCACCTATCTATTACGCAGCACTGAATCACTTCTCTAGCTCTCTGTTTTGACACTAGCATTGTCAAAAAAATGTATTTTTTTTGTTCTAAGAAAGTGAGAAAGAATATTTAAAAAATTGACTAAATTAGGGCTCAGAATACCTGAGGGGTAGGGATATATTCAAAATTGCCTTACAATTACAGTTATAAAATAATAGTATATCCCCTCTTCCCCTCCTTTTGTTTTTTTTTATTTTTTTTTTAGAGGCAGCATCTCACTCTGTCGCCCAGGCTGGAGTGCACTGGTGCCATCATAGCTCACTGCAACCTAAGACTCCTGGGTTCCTCCTTCAGGGTCTCAAGTAGCTGGGACTACAGGCATGTTCCACCATGCCTGGCTAATTTTTAAATGTTTTGTAGAGATGGGTGTCCTCTTCTTATAACCATACTGTACGTGTAGCTTTCATGTCATTAATAATATACTGTTAGACACCTACCATGTTTTAAGAACGTAACATACATAATTCTCAATCTTTGTAAACAATGCAGGGGGATATTTTTATTATTTTACTTTTATCACAAAGAAAAGTGAACTTTACAGAGGTTAAGGAACTTGAGCAAACTCACACAGTAGGATGAGGAAGGAGTGCGGTCTGAACACCACAGTGCCTCATTTCATGCTTGTACATTTTACTTCTTTTTAGTAGTCAAGTTAGCACAAAATGCCTTAAAAAGGAAAGATGATTGTTAAAAGGGTTACATTTTTAACATACTGAAGGCAATTACTAAGGATGTTAAATAAAATTTCACCAGTAAGTGTGGTTTGCTTTCAAATGTCAAAGACAAAAATAATACTAAAATATTTTTGGCATCTTTATTGCACATCACATCTTTGGGGACAGTCAAAGGCAATGGTTTCTGTCATGCTCCCTCAGGAACACAGCTAAGAATTAGGGAGTAGATTAAATTTAGTGTGGAGCTACTGTATGCAGCTGTGTCTTATAAAGCAGGTGTTATATCCTGTCATTGTCATCGTCTTTGCCGAAAAGTACATTTTCATGGGCATTAATGTATGAAAAAGTAAAATCTTTCCTATAGAGGAACCCTGGAACCATCTGTCCAAGGGGAGAGACTATTCCCAAGATGGCTATGTAGCAGCACTGAAAGTATTTATTTATTCAAACTGAAGCTTAAAGTCCTATGACCAGGCTTTAAATGACCATATACGCTCTACAGGATTCTATCCTGCTAAACAAGAATAAACAGCCCCAGCTAAGAGAAGTTGTGGAGAGAGACTCCAGGTAAGTGAGTTTTCCTTAGGTTCCTCTAACTTGGCATCACATAAGCAGGGATGCTCACAGAGCCACTGACAAAGACAGCCTGATGGTTCCCCTCAGCTCAACTGAAACTTAGACAGATGTCTTCCTGACTATAAGTCCCTGACCTCCCTTTTTTTTCTTAGAGCATTTACTTTAGAAAACTTGCAAATGTAAATTCTCTTCCCCTTTGGGATATAAATCTCTTATACTCTTGCCAGTTTTACACCTCAGGAATGTCTTCCTCAGGGACCTGAGAGGCATCCCTTTGGAAAAATAAATAAATGGGACATGATCAAAATAAAAAGCTTCTGCACAGACAAAGAAACTGTCAGGAGAGCAAACAGACAACCTACAGAATGGGAGAAAATTTTCGCATGCCACACATCCGGTAAAGGGCCGATAACTAGAATCTATTTGGAACTCAGGAAAATTAGCAAGAAAAAATCAAACAACCCTATCAAAAAGTGGGCAAAGAACATGAACAGAAACTTTTCAAAAGAAACAGAATAATGTCCAACAAACATATGAAAAAATGCTCAACATCTCTAATCATTAGGGAAATGCAAATCAAAACCACAATGAGATATCACTTCTCTCCAGTGAGACCAGCCTTTATCAAAAAGTCCCAAAACGATAAATGTTGACATGGATATGGAGAGATAAGAACACTCATACACTGCTGGTGGGACTGCAAACTAGTGGAACCTCTGTGGAAACCAATATGGAGATATCTCAAAGAGATACAAGTAGATCTACCATTTGATCCAGCAATCCCATTACTGGGCATCTACTCAAAAGAACAAAGACCTTCTTTAAAAAAGACATCTGCACTCAAATGTTTATAGCAGCACAGTTCACAATTGCAAAGTTGTGGAAACAACCCAAGTGCCCATCAAAACATGAGTGGATTAATAAAATGTGATATATGTATACCATGGAGTACTATTCAGCTATAAGAAACAATGGTGATATAGTACCTCTTGTATTTTCCTGGATAGAGCTGGAACACATTCTACTAAGTGAAGTATCCCAAGAATGGAAAAATAAGCACCACATGTACTCACCAGCAAATTGGTTTTAACTGATCAACACCTAAGTGCACATACAGGAATAACATTTATCGGGTGTCGGGCAGATGGGAGGGGGTAGAAGAGGATGGGTATGTACTCACATAGTGAGTGTGATGAACACCATCTGGGGGATGGACATGCTTAAAGCTCTGACTCGGGGGGAAGGGGCGAGCAAGGGCAATATGCGTAACCTAAACATTTGTACCCCCATAAAATGCTAGAATACAATAAAAAAGAAAAAGAAAAAGAAAATAGTGCCCCTCTCTCCCAGTCTCTGTGGGAGAGAAGGAACCTACTTTGAAAAGTGCAATTGATAAACACAGATGGCCTAATCACATTTACCAACTTCCCCCTCAACAGTCTCTCATACTTTTCCACTAGTTCACACCCGAGCTTAAAAACTCTTCTGCCTTATTATTCCAGAGGAAGTTGAGTTCAGTCTTTCCTATTGCAATAGTTTAGTTTTGTTTTTAGTTTCGATTTTGTTTTCATTTCAGTTTTACTTTATATATTTATGGGATACATGTATTTGTTACATACGCAGAATGTGTAATTATCAGGTTCAGGTATTTGGGGTATCCATGGCCTTAAGTATTTATCATTTCTATGTGTTGGTAATATTTCACGTTCTCTTTTCCAGGAACTTTGAAATATACAATACAATTTTGCTAACTATAGATATCTTATTCTGGTATCTAATACTGGAGTTTATTTATTTGTTCTATTTAACTGTATGTTTGTACCTGCTAATCAACCTCTCTTTATCCCCCGTGTCCTACCAACATACCCTTCTCAGCCTCTGGTATCTATCATTCTATTCTCTATTCCAATGAGATCAATTTTTTTTAGCTCCCACATGTGAGTGAGAACATGTGATATTTGTCTTTCTGTGCCCACCTTATTTGACTTAACAAAATGTCCTCCAGTTCCATCCATGTTGCTGCAAATGATATGATTTTATATTTTATAGCCCAGTAGTATTCCATTGTGTATACATTACACATTTTCTTTATCCATTCTTCTGTCAATGGACTTATGTTGATTTCATGACTTTGCTGTTATGAATAGTGCTGCAATAAACATGCCAGTGCAGATATCACTTTGATATACAGATTTCTCTTCCTTTGGGTAAATATCTAGTAGTGGGATTGCTGGATCATATTGTACCTCTATATTTAGTTTTCTGAGAAATTTCCATTTTTTGAGACATTTCCACTTTTGTTTTCTATAGTGGTTTACTAATTTACATTCCCAGCAACAGTGTATAAGAGTTCCCTTTTCTCCACATCCTTACCAGCATCTTCACTTCTTTAATAGTAGCCATTTGATTGGTGTAAGATGTTATCTTATTGTGATTTTTAATGTGCGTTTCTCTGACGATTAGTGATGTCGAATATTTTTATATTCCAGTGTGTATTCTTTGAAAAACCTTCATTTGTATCCTTTGTCCACTTTTTAATTGTATCATTTTCATTGTTGCATTGTTTGGGCTTCTTGTAAATTCTGGGTATTAATCCTCTGTCAGATGCATAGTTTGCAAATATTTTTCTCCTCTGCATGTTGTTGTCTGTTTACTTTGTTGATTATTTCCATTGTTGTGCAGAATCTTTTTAGTTTAACTCAGCCCATTTTTCTACTTTTGTTTTTGTTGCTGGTGCTTTTGAGGTCTTAGTCATGAATTCTTTGTCTAGATCAATGTCCAGAAGAATTTTCCCTAGTTTTTCTTGCAGTAGTTTTATAGTTTAGGTCTTAAATTTATGTCCTTAATCCACGTTGGGTTGATTTTTGTATATAGTGAGCGACAGGGATCCACTTTCATTCATCTGGCTATGGCAATCCAATTTTCCCAGAACCAGATATTGAGTATAGTGTCCTTTTTCTAGTGTATGTTCTTGTTTATTTTGTCAAGGATAAGTTGGCTATAAATACCTGGCTTTACTTCTTGGTTCTCTATTTCATTCCATTGATCTACGTGTATATTTCTATAACATCACCATGCTGTTTTGGTTACTACAGCCTTGTGTAATAGTATAATTTGAAGTCAGGTAATGTGGTGTCTCCAGCTTTGTTTATTATTTATTTATTTATTTATCTTATGATTGCTTTGGCTATTCAGACTCTTTTATAGTTGTATACAAACTTTATGATTGCTTTTTCTAATTCTGTGAAAAATGACATTGGTATTTTGATAGGGATTGCATTGAGTCTGTAGATTGCTTTGGGCAGTCTTCTGATCCATGAGCATGGGATGTCTTTCATTTGTTTGCATCCTCCTCAATTTCTTTCATCATTTTTTGTAGTTTTCCTGTAGTGATCTTTCAACTCCTTGGTTAAATTTATTCCTAGATATTTTAATATCTTATAGCTATTATAAATGGAATTACCTTCTTGATTTCTTTCTCAGTTTATTATTGATGTATAGAAATGCTACTGATTTTTATGTTGATGTTGTGTCCTGTACCATTACTGAATTTATTTATCAAATATAGGAGTTTTGATGGATTCTTTAGGTTTTTCTATATCAGATTTTTCTAGATTATGTCATCATCAAAGAGGGACCATTTGATTTTGTCTTTTCCAATTTGGATGCCCTTTATTTCTTTCTCTTGCCTGATTGCTCTGTCTAGGACTTCCAGTACTATGTTGAATAGGAGTGGTGAAAGTAGGCATCTTTATCTTGTTCCAGATCTTAGAGGCAACTGAATCCAACAGCATATCAAAAAGATAATATATGATGTTCAGGTAGGATTCATACCAAGGATGCAAAGATGGTTTGACATGTGCAAATTAATAAATATGATACATGACATCAACAGAATGAAGAACAAAAACCATATGATCATCTCAATAGTAGATGTAGAATATGCATTTGATAAAATTCAAAGTCCCCTCATGATAAAAGTTCTCAAAAACCTACAAATAAAAGGAACTTTCATCAAAATAACAAAGGCCACATACAACAAATCCAGTTCTATTTAACTCCCTGAAGTCTAATTTCTCTTTGATACCACAGAACATCTTCTTTCAGAAATACATTGTTGGTTGGTCAACTTTCTAAAAGCTCTACATTGCACTCTAAAGTCAAATTACCAAAATATTTTCAATGTCAATTCTAGTTATTATACCCCATTCTCTCTCACCAGCTTTGTGTACATCTCCAACACAGAACCTATAACACTAAGTAGTTAGCAAATATGTTTTGCTGCATTGGACTGTGAGAGGCTGAAGGCAGAGAAAGTTTTTGCTCATTTTTTTATTCCCAGTGCTTAAGCCAATGCCTTGAAGAATATCACCTCACATCGCACTACTGGAAGCACGCAGGCACCCCCCCACACACACACTCCCTAATACATGGGGTGACCATACCAAGACAGTTTTGTGAGTGAAGTAAGGCATTAAAAATAATTTTATGTGATTTTTAAAATATTTTATCTCAGTAAGTTTAATGATATTATGGACAAGAGAAACTCACTAATTTTCTTTTACTCTTTCAACAAATTTAGATGCTAAAAAAAAATAGGGCTTCTAAATTCGAATCTACTCCAGAATATCAATTTATGCAGCTACAAATAGGAATTTCATAACGTATTCTTCTCATAAGTGGAGATATTCCAAAGGACAGTTAGAGAACTTCAAGATTCTATCTACACATTATTTGAATTCTCATGATATAATTCATTTAGTTTTTGCTTGCTTCTTTGGGGATAAATCTTCAGGGATAAATCTGTTTGTAAGCTTTTTTTTTTCCATTGGTCAATTTGATAAAGCTTAAGGTTTTTGGTGCTCCCTTTGTTGAATACATTTATTAAAGATTTTTAACTGATTAAAAGAAGTGGAACACAAACTATTTCCCAGTAATTGTCTATACTACTGTAGAACATTTAGATTGAAATTGTTCTTCAAAGGCTCAGCATTTCTAAAAATCTATCTGATTATAGGTAACAAAAGAAGAAAAACAAATAGTCACACTAAAGTATTTATTTTTATTCACAAAATTGAAACCCAGTTTCTTTCTCTCTGTCACTGTCTCTCCGTCTCTCTCTCTCTCTTTCTATATGTATATACATACACACACACACACATACACACACACATATACACACACAGGCAGTCCCTGGGTCATAGACATGATATGTTCCTGAGAATGTCTTTAGGTCTGATTTGTATGTAACCTGGTTCCTTGATGAACAGCACATATGTGGTAACAATAATAATAATAACAACAACAATACTATAATGGCTCATAGGTGATAATAATACACTGCAATACTGCAATAATAGTAATAATAATAACTCTGTACTGTAATAGTTAAGTTACAGAAATTATTATGCTCCTTTCTTTTAATTCAAACAAACAGAATATAAAATCAACCTCATACAAAAAGTTTAGATAGGAGATAGGAGAAATTTCAAAATAGAATATTAAAGGTTAACACTCACCTAATATCGCATCAATGTCTTGCTTACTGGAAGGGGCATTTCTGAGGCAAGTAGCTAACATTAATCAGAAAATGATGATGGAGATGGTTCTGGAGAATATGGAGTGGGTGCTGGAAAACTGGGATTTGATTCTGTTGCTGGAGGAGGAGAGCTTAGCACTGAAGTCGGTTTCTTATAAAAGGTATCTAGGGTTGTTTGCACAGCCTTTTCCTTTTTTCATCATAAATGGCCTTGCAGCATTGATATTCTCACAAACGGCATGGTAAACCTGTGTAAACCACTCAGTGTTAGGATCTTGCTCCCCAAGCTTAGCAAATTCTGCTTCAATGAGTTGAAAGACTTCAGCTAATTCTTTTGTTTTAACCTTTCTTGGCTCTGAATCTTATTCTTTGTGTCCTTGTGTTTCTATCAGTTGCTTCTCCATCTATATATGGGACTAATTGCTAGCGTAAAGATGCTGCACCAGTGGATCACTTATGCCATGAAGGTTTGTTTAAGTGCAGAGAAGAAACTAGTTTCCCAAATATTGATTTAATTATTTAATTATAAAATACCCTTATGGGGAGCCTTGGGAACCCGTTTGTAAATACAGAACGCTATAAATTGGATCATCTGTAACCCGGGACTGCCTGTGTGTGTGTGTGAGTGTGTGTGGGTGTGTATGTATACACACACACACAAACAGACATACCCTCCCCACACACATGTATATAGGGATGTGCATTGTTACATATATATATATATATATAAATAAAGAGCAAGTATCGTATATAGAAAGATAATTACGTGAATGTTTTATTTATTTATTTTTGCTTTGATGTACATTGGCAGAACATTTCAGATTTTTTTAGGTACATTGTGATCTGTAAGTGCACCACAACCAATTTTACATACCTTTCTATTCCGTAGATGTTTTTACTCATTAAGAACATTGCTTTTTACTAGGATGCCCTGAGCCACCAAAATCGTTATTCATATTATCAGTACAAATGAAATTATTTTAACTCCATTTTACTTTCAAATAAATTGATAATATCTCTTTCAATAATGTCACTTTTGGTAGAATTAACTTCTGAAAGCTTTATTTTCTTCCATGAGTTGGATGAAAAATTAAATCATTATTAGAATTAACTAATTTCTATTTCAGCAGCTGATCCTATTGAGATAAAAATGGCATAATGGAGTAATTCCCCTTTTGCTAATGCATTAATGGCCATCACTTCGCTCTTCGTACTTACACAAGAAATCTGATTCATAATTAGCACAAATTAATATAGATGAAGAAGGATTATTAAATCTAAATGAAAAGTCATGGTTTGGGAGTGACATGTAAATAAACTTTTGTAGCTACATGTGTTAAATCACTGTCTTTGATCACAGTTCTAAAATAACTGATAAATTTTAAAATGGCCAACCTTCTTAAGCAAATTTGTATTTTCTGGTTTTTATATTGGTGTTATCACTGTCGTGCCCTTGGTAGGTAGTAAATATCCACAAACATTTTAAGTTAAACACATAGTATCAACTTTCTTAGGAAACAAAAATAGTGTATTCCTTTTGTCATGAAATATACGCTTTGGGTTTTTTAACTTATTGCTGTGAAAATATTTTAATTAAAAATTGAGCACATACAAAAAAATGAAAGAAATAGTTTATAGGTTTAACAGCATAGAATCGGTGGCCAGAACACTGTGCTGAGCAGAGGCAGCAGAGCAGCTAAATCTCCATTTCGCGTACTCCTACCTCTAATTTCCATGTTTGCCATGGACCCTGACCATGTTGACCTTCTAGCTGCTTGTCTCTCCTACGCTGGGACATCAAGTGGTCAGCACAGCAGTAATGTCAGCTACCTTCCTCACCAATTCTTGAAGACCTTTTTATGAACAAGAAGACAGAATTATAAATCCAATACTATATACAATTGCTTGAAACTACAGTCCCCAACCCCCGGGCTGCGGCTAGTGTGGCTCCGTGGCCTGCTAGGAACCAGGCCACACTCATCACCTCCTGAGCTCCATCCCCCACCCCTGTCAGTGGAAAAATTGTCTTCCATGAAACTGGTCCCTGGTGCCAAAAACTTGGGGACTGCTTCCTTGAAAGAAGCCTGTGTATATGTGGAGCCCTGTATTTTAAGGACCATTAGCTTCATAGTAAATCAGCCTCTGGGATGTAGCCAAGCAAAAGACTGGGGACAAGAGTGTGCTCCAGGCCAAGGAAAGAGCAAGGATTAAATGCAAATACTCTGAGGACCAACAGAGAGAGTAACAAGAGATGAGGTGGCTGAGGAGAGCAGGAATGGATCATGTAAGACTTCGTAACTCATGGTAAAGAATTTGAATAGGATGAAGTGACTGAGGAGTGGATTAATTGTGCATTCAAGAACTCAGGAGTAGAAAAAAAAGAAAGGTCTCTTCTTTCATCCAAAGGCAGTCATCTAATGGTACCTTATGATTAGATCTGAGAAGGGTGGACTATTGTCATACGAGGTTTCTCTGAAAAGTTTCCAGCCAGGTAAGATGAAAATTAGAGGTATTTATTGAAGAAGACACAAGATACAGGAAACACTGTACATAGGACAATGACACCTCAGTCCCCTTCAAAGTAGGCACCTTGGGACCTCACACAGTTCTCCCAGCGTCTCTTAACCTAACCCTACACATTCAACATTCTCAGGTGTTCTGCTTGCCTCAGGCCTTCGAGAACATGGGTCACTTTCAACAGATTCTCAACCATCTTTGAAGTGTCTGTGCCCCACTTTTATTTGTGCTGCACTCACCGCATCGTCCCTGAAAGCCTTCTGAGTCACCCACATGGTTTCCGCAGAGGAATGCTCAAGCTTAACACAAAACTTGATGCAGATTCGTTGCCCTGCTCGCTCAGTCACTTTGAACGTGAGGCCCACACATCGCATGTGCTCGCTCAGCAGCATCAAACACCCCACCGACTAGCACAGTGAGGTCATTGTTCACACACACACCTTCCAGTCCACTCTCCTTGGCTGCCAGTTTACATTGATCTCATTATATTAACAGTGGCTGGACACTTTCCGGACAGACCTTCCATACAGAAATCTAAGCTGTGGGATGGGTGAGGGTCCTACATTGCCATGGCTATCCTGACTTTCTGCTTTCTCAGCCACAAAATGTGAGAATTAGACTATGATTGTTTATATCTCTAAAATTTACTCCCAAAATCCTTTGTAAACATTCTCCATTCCTTCTATTTATTTTGATGTTGGTGAAAAGAGAGGTTTTCCATAGCTCCCTAATGCCAAGGTAAATTTGGCTTGTTTTACTGTGATCTCTTTTCTAATATTAGACTGTAATGTTATTCAATTATTTGTTTTTATGACATATTTATATCTTGACTTTGTCAATTACAACCTCCTCAAAACTAGTGACAAGGTAGTGACAAGGACTTACTCATCTTCAAATCCCCCAAAGTATCTTGCAAAGTTTCTGCTGGTACATGTCCATTGCATCATAAAGCTTTTGCTCTGTGACAAACCACTTCAAAACTTAGTGGCTAAAAACCAGACATTTATTATTTCTCATAATTCTGTGGGTGGACATGGCATTTCTTCCATTCTGGGCTGGCTTGGTCTAGAAAGGCCTCACTCACATGTCTGGTAGTTGACAGGTTGCTTGGTCCTCAAGATCTCCGCTGAACTGGCTAGACATAGCCTGTCTTCTTGTGATCTCTCAGCCTCCAGGACGCCAGCCCAGGTTTGTGCACATGCTGGCAGAAATGTTTCCAGCAGCAAGAGCGGGAAAGCGCCAATCTATAGGCACTGTTCACTGCTCTGCCTGAGCCAAGCTTGCTAATGTCCCATTGCTCACGCCAAGTCACAGGGGCCACCCCAGATCCACAGGGAGGAGAGTCTTTCTCTCTTGATAAGAATTTCTCTCAGTGTGTGCCATGCGTTCAGCAACTGGTGATTTCTGTAAGCATGTTTCTACTTCACCCTGAAGGCAAAGTGAATCAGGAAACCAGTTTCCACTAGATCTCTCTGGCCCTGACCTGGCTAGAACTGCAGGTCTGGGGAAAAGTGAGAGGGAAAACTCTGAAGAACACGGCTGTTAGTAGGTTAACTGGAGCGTAGGAAAAAAACTTTTCTTCTTTGTGACTATCTCCAGTATTGTAGAAATCCTGAAATAAATGGGAACTGAACGAGAAACTCTGTATTTCACCTAACTGATGTTCAATTAATACTATTTTTAAATGTTCCTTTTATACATCCAAGGTTTGTTAATATGGTAAAGTACAAATGGCATACATTTTAGTGTCTTTCACATCATGATTTGGTTTCTATCTAGTCATTCTTACTAGCATGTGGCCTTGAAAAAGTATTTAAACACTCACCCTCAGTTTTCTAATTTTTAAATAAAATAATCGTACCTAAAAGACTGCTCCAAAGATTAAACAATGTAACATATATGCTTCACATGTGTCAAACAATCAAAAGTTGATTCCTGTCTTTATTTCTTTATTTATACTTATTATGTACTTTTTGGAAAGAGATAGGTTTTTAATTCTGAAAGTTTTAAAATGCTTTCTATATTAAATCAAACACACACCTATTTGTGCATATACATGTATAGTAATATTGTTACAGCTCTCAGAAGGTACTAAATATTCTATTGGAAATAAGTCATTTAAACCTCACAAGACATTCATGAGGTTGGTGCTATCGCCATGATTTGATAGCAAAGGAGACTGCAGGTAGAGGTGTCAAATGGATTCACCGGAGGAAGAGACTGGAAATAACAATGTTGAATGAGGCCCACAGCTGGGGAGAAAGCCGAGCTTCTAACCCACTGCGGTATGTCTCCACATGTGTCCTCCTAAGTACCACACTAACTGCTATGCTGTAACCAAGATTCGTTTTAGCCATGATTTATAAAACAACATTTTTAAAGTGAATCCATTATATTAATTAAACTGAAAACTTTATTTAATTTAAAATAACTAGTAGATTTTTTCTCATATGCCTGCACTTATTTTCCCTTAGTCCATTCAGACTGTTCTGGCAGAATACCATAGACTTGGTAGCTTATAAGCAGCAGAAATTTATTTCTCATTAGCCAAGTGTGGTAGTTAGTGCATCCTAGCTACTTGGGGTGCTGAGGCGGGAGGACCACTGGAGCCCAGGAGTTTGAAGCTGCAGTGAGCTACGATCATGCCACTGCACTCCAGCCTGCGCAGCAGAGCGAGACCTTGTCTCTAAAAGAAAAAAAAAAGCAAAGAAATATATTTGCTACATTTATGGAGGCTGGGATGTCCAAGATGAAAACACTGACAGATTTGGTGTCTGGTGAGGGTCTGCTTCCTGGTACATAGAAGGTCACTTTCTCAATGTAACCTCACACGAGGTTCCTCAACGTCCTACCTCCTAATACCATCATATCAGTGACTAGGTTTCAACATATGAATTGGAGGGAGGGCATAAACATTGAGTCGATAGCACTCCCTAACAAATTAGCTTTGTTTTAGAAGAAAAATCTAGAAAAGAAAATACCGTCCACATTAAACTGCTTGTTTTCCTAAAATTATTGTGGGAGATGGCCTCAATTTGAGACAAATTTTCATGGTATTTTAATTTTAGTTGGTCACTATAGTGCCTTGCAGTTAAAAACACATAATGGTCTAAACTTGTCCTAACAAGCCTAGAGCGATCACACAAGAGTATAGCTCTGCCCCAGCAGACTTTCCGAGTTAAAAATGGGTTGCCATTTTGAAAAGGACAAGGACATGGCAAAATATTCAAAAGGTCAAAGGCAACTTTTGTTATGCCTAAGGTGGTCACGCTTCATCACAAAGTCATAAGTATCACCCAGGCTCCCTAACAGTTCAGACCTTTAATTCTATTTTCATTTGTTAAATGTTAAAATATTCTTGACAGGAATTTTGATAGAGATATACAAAGTATTTTTAAGAAGAAAATTTCCCCTCACAGAGAAGTCAATTCAGAATTGGCTTATAAAACTGTCATCTAGATATACTTACATAGTTTAATACTGAAAATATAAGATAGTGGGGAAAAGTCTAGCACCTCTCACTTTATGGAGGACAGAGGACCTTGTCTTTATTGAGTGCTGCTCTCTACTTTCTCACAGTTTCCTTTTCTGCCATAGTTATTCACTTCACTGAATGTTTCTTGCCCTTCCTTGCCTTCACTAAACATTATTTTTTAATTTTCTACAGAAGTGGCTTCTCAGCCTTCTACACCCTAGTTACCTCAAGGGTCAGGTTGGGACTAGACTGGTAGTCTTCTTGCTTAACATCCCTTCTTCTTTTTAGATCATTGTTCATGTCTCATGCTAAAATCCCTACATTTCTGAAATCCTATTCCTGGGCTACACAGCACACCACTCTCCTGTTTTTCTGAGTTGGACACACCCTATATTTCGGGCAGCTGGCTCAGTACTCCCCTCTTCATTCCTTGTCACTGCTGTGTGCATGGGATGACTCATCCAACATTCACTCTGCTGTAGCTACTCATATGCAGAGCCTCGCTCTGATTACCTCATTGTGGTTACTACCCAGAAGTCCCTGCAGAATAAGTTTGCCCCTTGAGTCCAGGGGCAGTTTCTCTGGGGTTAAAGGCTATATCTTCCACAATTAACATAGTATCTAATACATATTAGATGTTTAGTTATTAAATAAATGAATACATTTGTTTACATGTGATTACATCATACGGGGGAATCTTAAATTTCAAGATCTCATTCTTTTATCACTTCCTATCTTTCCAGCTCTCCTTTGACCCAAATTCAACTCTACATTTTATATTACATCGACTGCTATCCCATCCTTTCTCTATTTTCTCCTAATCTCTCAGCCATTCTCCTGTTTCATATATTTCACTGACTGATGCCAATACGATGAACCTCTGCTCACCAAACACTCTGCATTATTACCTGTCCATTCCTACATAGTACATAGTCATAAGGAAGAATTCTGACCTAGTCCCACAAGCTGCCTTTCCCAGTCTTTCGCCCAAGCACAGCCAAAGAAAATCACATAATCATGCATGTAAATAACAGACAAATAGTAGTCAGTAGTAAGTGGATCCTTGATTTTTTTAAACAATCCTTTTATTATTTCTAATCCCATTCCTCACCAAGAATGTGCAAAATCTATGCTATTCTCTCCAATGCTCCACCCCTCAGCATGCAACTAGATGTGAGTGCAGAACCATCAGGTGTGACCTACAATTCCATGACTCGTCTATCTTCAAATACTTCTTCTGCATCTGTTTCTAACATCTTTGTAACACTCCAACATCATATGTCCATTCTAACATCCTTCCTTCAGATTCAGATGATGTGGTGCAATTGTAGGCTCTATTACAAGAACTAGTGGTTGATTTTGAGTCATTAACTCACTGCCTCTCTTCTTGAATCTCCACTGTCTTGGCTTTACTGGAATTACCTCCTAAATTTCATTCTAATTCTGGCCATGCTTTCTCAGGAAGTCTAATATAAATCTATATCTACATCTATTTCTATTGTCCTTTAGAACAATAGAAAGACCATAAGACACTTTTTCTATTTCCTTCCCTTCTTAAAGGTTAATGTTACATAGCCATTTAGTTCTGCCTTGATTTTATGAAAAAAAAAAAAAAAAAAAAAGGTTTATTTTATGGGTACCCTAAAGCTATGGGTTTGTTTAGTATACAATCAAAATTTGCCTTAGTCTTACACAACTATGATGATTCCTAGATTAAAAGTTTATCTGCAAATTTTTGAAGACTGTTTACATATGGCATCAGCTATATAAGGCTTCTCGGAATATAATTAACTTTTCCTAGAGATGTTTCTGCTATAATTTTTCAGCTTATCTTTGCAGTGTCATGAAGTGAGAGGAAGATTGGAATGCAGGGAAAGTGGCCATTCACATTATTACAGTGATGTGCTTTGGAAATAACACACCTGTTGATTCAGATAGAACTAGATTAGAATCCTGTATCATGCCACTATCTGGTGGACTTTGGTAATTTACTTTAGTTCTCTGAGTCTCCATTTGCTCATATTTGAAATGGACATAATAATGAGCTCTTTGCATAATTGATTAATAAGTATTTTTAAAGCAATGTTTGTACATATTAGGGATTCGGAAATGTTACCTTTTTTCCCCCTCTTACTTTCATAATGTTACAGATTAGATCATAATGGGACACTTTCATTTTTTATTCACTTTTGTATTGGCATATGGTAAAATTTCCTTTTTTCGGTGTACAGTTATTTGAGTTTAGGCAAATGATTCAGTCATGTAAACCCACCACTACGAAGACAGAGAATTTTTCTTTTGAGGGTGATATCATTATTAATTTAATTAAGTTTAAAAATGCAAGGACAATGAAAGTAGAATTTTAAATGTTTGCTCTTTACTCTGCAAAAAGTTTAAGAACTAATTTAACCTGGAATCTAGTCACATTCAAACAGATTATTTTCAGTCTTTAGAATGGAAATCAACATAATCCCCTTCCCTGGTTTTAGTATAATAATATTGGGACTAGGCAAAGTTTCTTGTTCGTATATAAAGCAACATTGAGACCAAGCAAAAATAACATGCTGCCTGCTGTAGAATATACCTGCTCCTGTGAATGAAACTAAACCTACTAACCATTTGACTTATCAAAATCATTTGCTTGATGATGGAAACTCATTTCACACACTTCACAATGCCCACCAATCCAAATCTATTATGCTGTTCTTATAATCTCTGCCCATTCCTAACCTAAGGCAAACAACTGTCCTGGTTTCCTCAAAACTGTTTAAGTTTTAGCACCTAAAGTTCTGCATCCTGGGAAAACTCTCAGTCTTACACTGATCAAGACAGTTGATGGCTCTGCTTTTCAAAACCCTCCTTAAAATCATTCATTCAAGACTCTAACACCTTATAATTCCCTTTTTTATTTGTCCTCTTTAAGACACTAGTAAGATTTTGTCAAAACAGCACTCTTCATTACTGCAATAGGTCTAATAAACTTACTCTTACTTGATCAGTAGATTTTCTGGTGTTTTTTGGAGAATCAACAGTCAACAGCATTCAAAACAATCACTGACTCTATTAAGCAATTCAAGAAGGGAGTAAAGATAATTAATAAAGTAAGTTAAGTTGTATTACAACTACAAACCAGTGAAATCATTTCTGGGTAGCATATAGAGTTAATAAAGTAGCAAAAATGTGTCAGTAATTTGAGGTAGAAGAGATTGCCACTCTGCCTTTCTTATGCGGTTATACTAGAAGAAGAGAAAAGTCCAGCTGCAACAATACTGCAATAGTCAAGATATGCCTTTTGCTCAAATTAGAAAATATAGTCATGTTAATGCAACTCACTAATCTTTGGTTACTAGTAAGAAGTCTGCACGGCAGCAACTGCCAAAGTTGCTTTATAAAAGGTGCTGACCAAAGGCCCCTCTTTCAGTCCAAGATGACATTTTGGCTTTTGTTTTCACAGTTACGCAGTTGCTGGCTGAACAGAAACAATGGAGTCTAGGCTTTTGCATGCTTGTTTTATATGCTCTCTCCCTCTTGGTTTCTGTCACCTTTCTTTTCATTTATTCACTTGCCAACAAATATACAGCCTTGTCATTTTCCCAGGTAAAGACTTATTTCCATTCTGGTATTAATGCTACTAGTACTTCCACTACTGCTGTAAAAGAACAAGCAAATTTTAAGGTGCAGTCCTAGCAATCATGGGTTAAGAGTTGGGAGAGAATTTTAAAATCCACAAAAATGGGCACTTCTGATCATTTGCATGTATAAAATAAATGGAAATAGAAATAATTCCTTTTGTATTCATTAATAAGACTCGATGAGAATCTACTCTGTGCTAGGAATCCAATCAGGCTCTGAGGAAATAAGGAAGAACATACGCATCCTTCTGCTTTGAACAGTTTACTCGTCGTCTCTGCAGGAAACAGACATTCACAGTGGTTTCTCTCGCTCTCATTGTCTTGTCACACAACATGTTGTGAAGACGGAAATGTCAACAAGACTGTAAATATAGTGTAACCTGTAGGACATCAAACTGAGATCAGGAAACAAATTATATTTTATCTAAATAAATGTGTGTTAAGTAAGCTTGAGAACGGATGACATAATAAATTGCCAATGTGATTTTTTTTAAGAAAAGATAATTATAAATATTTAAAAACAAATAGCATAAAGCATCAATATCAATTTAAAGTTAATAAATATGTGTTTATTCACTACCAAATTCTTAGAGCTTAAGTCTGTATTCACCTTGCAAAGTCTGTTCTAAAACTCTGTGCCTAGACTACAGCCTAGAGCAAGCTAGGGACTAAATAAATATTTGTTTCCTGTCACACTTCCTGTTTCTTATTCAGTGCTGTCACAGAGTGTCTAAGGCAATGAAGTTGGTTTAGAAAGAAAAGCAATTACCTGAGGGACTATGAAGTTCACACAAATTTTGAGCAGCAAAAAGTTGAGAAGTTAAGGCTACAAGTTAAGGACCTCACCAGGATTAGTGGGAGTTCTTGGATCAATAGACGATTATCTCTAGGAGGCATTAAACCACTTTAGTCCTTTCTCACCAGACAAATTAGGTCCTCTGTGTTATTTAAATGTAACCTGATATGTCTATGCCTCACACTCATAGAAATGCTCTTTTCTTTTTATTTCAGAGTATTAAGGGGGTACAAACACTTCATTTACATTAATTGCCTTTGCACCACCTGAGTCAGACCTACAAGCATGCCCATCCCCCAGATAGCTCGCACTGCACCCCCCTCCGTTAGGTTAGGTGTAAATTCACTCATCCCCTCCTGCCCACCCCACCTGGCCAACATCCTATGAATGTTACTTCCCATATGTGCACATAAGTGATCAATTAGTACCAATTTACCATGTGGTATTTGTTTTTCCATTCTTGGGATGCTTCACTTAGAAGAATGGGCTCCAACTCCATACAGGATAATATAAGAGGTGCTAGTTTACCATTTTTTATAGCTGAATAGTATCCCAAGTTATACATATACCACATTTTATTAATCCACTCATGTGTTGGTGAGCACTTGGGTTGTTTCCACATCTTTGCAACTGTTTTTTGACTTTTTGAGTTAGTGATTTAGGAAGCTACTGACTACCTTTCATAGTACCAAACTTTTTCCCAGAAAGTTTAACAAAACACTTCTGTTCTAATATATAACAAATAGATTATTAACATGCACATCAAATCTCTCATAAATTACTGAAGTGAAATAGTCCTGAGATGTGTAATATGTTTTCTTAGGAAGTTGGAGAAAGTGGGATTAGTATTATCAGCAAGGAACTTAAACAAAACAAACAAAACATTGAGCTTATTTCGGTAAAATTCATTCAAGAATCAGTTTCCAAAGGGAAAGTTGCCTGAGAAAGAAAGAAATAAGTATCTCAAGTGAAAAGTCTTGGAAACGCCTTCTTTTATATGTGTGTGTATATGTGTGTATACATACACACACGCACAAAGCTAATTATATTATTTTTATTTTTTATTTCAAAATATTAAGGGAGTACAAATGTTTTTGTTATATGGATATGCTGTATAATGCTTAAGTCAGGGCTTTTTGTGTGCCCCTCACCAGAGTAGTGTTCATTGCACCCAACAGGCAAATTTTTATCCCTCACACTCCCTCTCAACCTCCCCTCTTCTCGGTTTTCAATGTCCTTTATATCTCTTGGTGCTTGTGTGCACCCATCATTTAGCTCCCACTTATTAGTGAGAACATGTGTTGTTTGGTTTTCTATTCTTGAGATATTTCACTTAGCATAATAGTCTCCAGGTCCATCCAAGTTTCTATGAATGACCTTCTTTCACTCCTTCTTATAGCTGAGTAGTACTCCACCATGTGTGTGTGTATGTGTGTGTGTGTGTATGCATATACACATATACCATATTTTCTTTACCACTCATAAATTGATGGGCATTTGGGTTGATTCCACATCTTTGCAATTGTAAATTGTGCTGCAATAAACATTCGAGTGCAAGTGTCTTTTTTTTTTTTTTTTAATAAAATGACTTCTTTTCCCTTAAGTAGATACCCAGAAGTGGGATTGCTAGATCGAATGGTAGGCCTACATTTGTTTCCTTGAGGAATCTCCCTACTGTTTTCTGCAGAGGTTGCACTAGTTTGCAGTCCCACCAACAGTGTATAAGTATTTCTTTCTCTCTGCATCTATGCCAGCGTCTATTGTCAAATGACCAATAAACATGAAAAAATGCTTAACATCACTGATCTTGAGGAAAATGCAAATTAAAACTACAAGAGATACCACCTTACCCCTATCAGAATAGTTATTATTAAAGGAAAATGCCTTTTTTAGTGTTAAACTCACCCTAGAAACCCATTAGCTTAAGAGTTTGGTTTAATATAGATTTTAAGAGTTGTCTTTAGTTTTACACCAGACAGAAACAAAGGCCCACAAGGATGCTTATAGGATTTAGGCTCACTCTTGGAACTATGTGTTGAATCTAATGGACAGGTAAGGTCCAGCTGACCAGGATAATATTTAAAACAAAGTTTATAATGGCTCATTGATTTAGGATTCTGTGAAGACTTAATTTGATGTACAAAACCCATTTTATGCAAGCAGGGGCTATATAGCTTTTGTAATACATACTAAGATGCTCAAGCTATGAAGACTACCCAATGGAATCTAATATTACTATCCAGATATTTTACACCAAAGTATTAATATTAATGATAATTCTTAATTGAAATGACTAAATGAAGAGTCTCTGGATTCTCCTCTGGGGAGGGATAAGGATCTTGAGCTATAGAAACTTCATTGTTCACAGCTGTTATTACTATATCAGATAATTAGGATTTGCTTAAGGACAGGTTTATAGAAGTAAAGATTTACTTGTGACATCAGAAATGACTACACCATGTTTCAGCTCTGACTCTCTGGCCTTGGAGTTTTATTATGAGCAAATTTCGCTACAATTGTTGTGTTTTCTCTGTGCAGTTGTAATGGAAGGTATGCTTTCAGAGATGCCAGGACCAGCCTCTTGGCAGACTATCATCCTGGTTCTTCGGCTTCTTGCTTGGAAAATTCACAGGCAGGGCCAGTGCAACAGAGTGACCACAGATAGGAAGCAATTCCACACAAATAGCTTTCATTGCAGAAAAGAAGGAAAAAAGAAGAAAACTACACAATTGTAGAAAAGAAGGAAGCCACACAAAGTGAAAATACGTTCCAGAGAGAGGAACGGGTCAGTCTCTACAAGTGGAGAAAGACGTGGAGAACTCCCAGGTGGTTTGCATTTATTGGCCTGGTCCAGGGATGGGGCTTATGGGAGGCGTGGGATGTTACCAGATGATTAATATATGCGATTGACAGGTGTTCTTATAACAAAGTTGCAGTTCCACAGGTGTGTATGCCTCAAACCCTCAAGTTCCTGCTCTCTGCGGTTGTTAGCTGAGGTTTCCTGCAGTCCCTTCCCTGTCTTCTCCACCCCAGGAACTCCCCTCCTGGCCTGTATCGGCCACCTGCAGATTTGATCCTTGCCTAACAGAGAGAAGAATCATTTCTTACTTGTCAATTCTTACTTGTAAGAACTGAAAAAATATGTCTCATTTTTACAGTATCATGACATTTCCTATGCAATATTATTAAGCATCCTTCAGAAATGCCCAAAACCAGATTTATCATTTCATTATTACTTACAATCATAACATACTTAGGGGGCACCTAGCCAAGCTTCTCACTCAATGCAAAACATTTCTGGGTGGATGCATGCAGCATTTTAGGAAGACTCCTAGTGAGGAACAAATCTGGAGAAAATAAGTAAGCCCTTTCATTTTTTAATAATTGTATTTTTTAAAATTGTGTATTTTTATGTTACGTTAAGCCTGAATTTATCTAACTGGAACTTCCACCCTTTGTTTCAAGTTTCTTTTTCCAAATCTTGAGCAACATCTGAAAGCCTTTTAGCCATTAAAGAAAGTTTATCACACTCTCTCTCTTCTTCCTGCCTTTTGATTTATACATATTCCAGTCTTTATTGAATAAATGAATTGGTCCATTTTTCTTTTTTTACTTTAAAAATTATTATTTTATTTCATTATTATTTTTAATTGACACGTAATAATTATAAATATTTTACATACACAGTGTGATATTTAGATGCATATATGCAGTGTGGATTGATCAAATCAGCTTAATTAGCACATCAATCACCTCAAACATTTATCATTTCTTTGTATTAGGAACATTCAAAATCCTCTCTTCTGGCCATTTTTTTCTGTTTAGTCAGTATTTTTTGTAGCACATAACAGAACAAAATTTAATTGATTTAAACAAAAAAGTTTAGAAAGTCTTTAGAAAGTTCAAGGATATATCAAAGAACACAAGGGAAGGGCAGGCAAGTTTCCACACACATTTTAACAGGAAGTAGAAGCCACCAGGAAGAGAGATATCTATGCTCTTTGTGTGTCTCTTTCTCCTTGGATTGTTCTTACCTCTAATTCTTTCAGTGGATTGGATTCAGTCTCCTTTCTCTCTGAAGACCTGGTTTCTTTGGTCTTACTACTTATGGACCAGTGTGGTTGACTCAGACTCCACATCACTTTCTTGTTGAACTGAAAATAAAGAGACTAGTTTTGTGTCCCGATTCCAAATTTCCAGGAGAGAGCATATAATTATCTTAGCTTAGACTATGGATTTATGCCTACTGACTCAATCAATTAGCTGAGGTCACACTGCATGAACTTGACAGCAAGGATTCACCTATGGTTTGAAAGTGAGAGTGTTCTTAGAAAAAGGAGAGTATAGACTAAACAGGTTTGACAATTACTTTATCTTTTCCTCTTCCAATGCTCTAAAGCCAACACATAATATTTTAGATGTGATCTGCATAAAGCAGAATGTGTTGACCAAGACTCTTGCTTCTGTCCAGCACATGAATAGTTCCCTTAATGAAGCACAAGATTGCATTATAATAATATTTTCAGAATTTTAATGTCTTAATTTTCAAAGAGACCAATGATTACAAAGTTTCTGGAAGCTTTCTCATTGATTTTTGTTTTATTACTTGATTAAATAATGGTATTGATAAATGTTTGAACAGTTGCAATTCAATGTTTATAAACAATTGTAACCTATCAAAATACATAAATAAAAGAGATCCATCATTATTTACATGTATTATCATTGAGACCAGTTAGTTCATAGTATCTCTTTGGTAATGCTACCAGAATTGTGAGTCAAAAATCTTACAGATTATTAATGTATTTTACCCAATTCTATAAACCAATTATTTCAGGGACAGCTTTATTTTTAATTGAAAAAGTTTTTATAAAAGACCAATAAAATGAGATGTACTATGAAATCATTTAATTTAATTAATAATGAAGGTGGTCCATCTTATATAATAACTCATTCTTTGGATGGTCCTTTGGATGATCTGTAATTGGAAAATGCATATGATAGCTTCTATAATTTTTTAGTAATTTTTTTACCAAATTCTCAGAATTTTGCTAAGAGGATTGAGAAAGCAAACGTATCCTTGAAACATCTTACATAGGCAATTCAAACTTATAAGTACACCACATTCTTGAATATATAGTTTAACAAAAATATATGTACTTTTTATAGTACAGAATACTCTTCCATTTAATTTTTTTCATTTCCTCCCCAGATTTATTTGCCGCTCTATTTGCATCATAGGCCTAGTAGCAAGTGAGTAAATGAATAATGTAATTATTCATTTATTTAGACCTTACTCTGTAACAGGCATCCTGTTAAATGGGAAATGTTCAGCCTAGAACACGTAGAGTTTCTGAGTTATCTGTAAACTCACGTAAGTGTCGCAAAAACCTGAGAAGTTAACAATGACAAAAAAAGAAGTGTACAATTCAAATTCTAGTTCTTCCTTGCTTTTGTAAAATATCTTAAATTTCAAAGATCCCGGATGTGCCTTTCCTCTCCTTTTTTAACATAAAAATGGCAGTGAATACACTGCTTTATATGCCCAATAGTAGTGAAGCTCTTTGAACATTCTAGATGGTCATATTTAAAATGCTTTGTGTATTGGAATTAATGATTTGCTTTCAAAAAATGAGTATGATAAGGAAAATAACACTTCACATTGGAGAAAACTTCCCAACACTACCTTAACCAAGGGAGCAGTGTGACATCATTGCATCATCAGTGATATTATATATCCCCTACTATGACGAGAAAAGGGCACTTCATTCCTGTGGTATCTTCCCCATACCTTATCAGCGCCTTCAAAAGACACCAAACAATCCCAAATTGAGGCACATTCTACAGAGCTGACTCTTCAAGCTGTCAAGCTCGTAAAAATGAGGACACCTGCTTGACCCTTCAAAGCTGCTAAGGCTATGAAAAACCAGGGAAGTCTGAAGAACCGTCACTGATAGAGAAGACTAAGGAGACATAAAAACTTAAGTGTGATGTGGTACTCTAGACTGAATCCTGGAATAAAGAAAGTATATTAGTATGAAAATTGTTGAAATCCAAATAATGTTTTCAGTTAATAGTAAAGTGCCAATATTAATTTCTTAATTTGGATGAATATAACATGGCTACATAAGATGTTAACATGAAGGGAAAGTAGCTGAAGGGTATGCAGGATTTCTCTGCATTCTTTGCAACTTTTCCGTAAATTTAAAATTATTCTAAAATAAAGAGTTTAATTTAAAATATATGTTTTAAATACAATCTTGCACATGAAGAACTACTCAAGTCTCCATTTTTCAATTTTGCTACTTTGTACTTCTTTATCTTTTATCTATTTTGTTTTGAGAGAGATAAATGCATGGATATTTGATAATGCTTGAAAGCATTTTGGCCCTCAATGTGTATATGGATAGCAGAATAAAAGAATAAATAGCTATATAAAAAGTCTGTTGTGCAATTTTTCACAAGCTTGGAGCAATAACTAATATGCTAATAATATTTTAGGGTAGTGTGAAGTGTATTTGATTATATACATTATAAAAAAGCTATAATTGTGCAGTGTTTTTAAAAGCCTTTTAGACACAGTACAAGGCCTCTTTGAACACCCTGTTATTATGGTTATTTTACTAAGTTTATTTCAAATGTCACACTTGGTGATGTATGCTGAAAGCAGAGTATTGACAGTTCCCATTTAAGGAGGGCTTGCCCTTGCCAGCGTGCTGACAGACTATTTCCCCACAGAATGCATTTCAATACTATTTCAAATATAAACATTTTTTTTGGATAATATTCCAATTGTTCTTTCTTTGTACAAAGGTTAAAATAAGTGGCTAAATCTCCCTACATTGAATAGAAATGAATGAACAGGGTTGTTACCTTTGATGTTTATTAATTTCAAAAGTAAATTGTCATGTTTTGATTTTAAGAACTTTTTGCTACATTTTCCAAGGTTTCTGACCAGGCTCTGTGAATAGTAACTAGCACAGGAAGTGGATAGAAGGAATAAACAAGTTTGATGGGCACATGTAATGTATTAGACACTTCTGTGAAAACAGCCTGTCATCAAAGTTTATCAAAACCTGGGTCTGTGATTGAACAGAAAATCCAGTGTACCAAGATACGTGTGTATATGTGTGTGTGTGTGTTCATATATATTCCTAATCATCAATCAAACTCACTAAGGATACCGTATGCTTTTGTTAGCCCTCTTTCCTTTCCCAGCTGGAGGTAATCTCTGGAATGTAGTCTTAAAACATTTTATGTGTGCCTTGATGGCTGCAGTATTCATTTTTATATTTTCATAAATATATGCATATTAAGTAGGATGTATGTCTATTTAATTTTGTATCTTCCATGGGCCTAGAATAGCCATTTTCATATAGAAAATAATTACTAAATGTTCATTAAATGAAGGAATCAGCTAATTTTAAAGGTTTTCCTTTATATCCCCTGAATCAGCTCCCCTGGTGGCAGTGTTGCCTACTGAGGTTAAATAGAACAAAGTAAAACAAAATCTGAGTTGAGATAAAAACATCAGTGCTATTCTAAACTATTGCTCTTCGTCATTTCATTAATGTCTTTATCAAGCACTTGCTGATTGCTTACATAGTAAACCACTTCAAAATAATGAGATATGCAAATGGAAATATAATTCTTAATATTAATGACCGTTGCTATTAGCAATAAAATATGATCACATAAAACAATTAATTTTATATTTTTATTAAGCTTTGCAAACTTTGATGAAGATAAACATATTCCATTGCAGGAAAACAGGACTGACTTTCTTAATAGATATCCTGACAGTAAAACTCAGACCTTTTCCTACAGCATTAAAACACATAAAGGATGACAGTAAAATAAAATTAAAGAGCAATGATAGGAAGAAGCAGGTTATTTTATGTCCTTATCACCATACTTTAATTTTCAAATTGCAGATGCAAGATTTCTCATGAAGAATATATCCAGATGACTCATGTGTTATATGACTTAAAGAAAAATACTCAAGTGATAATGCAGATGACTATCATCATCAGTATTATATTGGATTTCTTGATCAAATGGGTCCTCTTAAAATAAGAAACCATGAACATCTCAATTATTAACATGTAATGCATATTCCCTTCAATTGAAATCAAAGCCAAAAATATCTGCAGAACAAAAGAATAATGTAGTCAATGAAGTATAAGTGATTCCTTTTCTTTTGAGTGTGGTGTCAAAAAACAAGGGAATTCAACCTGCACGTTAGCCATAAACACTCTTTGATTGGCTAAACAATCAAATGTTTTCCTGAGCACAATCAGTGATTTTCTCCAGTCACTCAAAGAGTTCCATTACCAAAGGTGATAAAATACATAGTTATAAAGGGTTTTCTATAATACTTAAATACTGTGTAATGGTTTAATTAATTCATCTGATCTGAAATAATATATCATGTTTATATATAAATTTTCATATTTCTAATGGCTGTATACAAGATATTCTTATATAGCTTGCAGTACAAATTGTAATTCCAACTTAAATATTTTATCATTTCCACAAAGATACTGCCCATTAAAATTTATAGCTACATTCTGTGTTAAAATATATCAGTAAGGCCTGCAAAATTTTCATTCAGAAGTTCAAATGTGTGTTTAACTCAAAACCTAAGTCCATATGCTATTACAACATTTACGACATGAAGTAAAATTTTGTAGCAGATACCTAGATACATTTTTTAAGGCAAAAGTGGTGTTTTTAAACATTTGCATTATTTTAAGATAATTTCATAGTTTTCCAATTAGTATCAATAAATGAAGTCATAGACTTTAACAGTTATGAAAGTCTATTATAGTCAAAATATATTGTTTGAAGTCATTGTAAGAGACAAAGGGTAAAATTGTCACTTATAATGTCACCATTTAATATTCATTATGGTAGCTTAGGGTTTACA
Source organism: Indri indri (assembly GCA_004363605.1). NCBI lineage: Eukaryota > Metazoa > Chordata > Mammalia > Primates > Indriidae > Indri > Indri indri. Next base: position 36,200 of record RJWJ010004054.1, on the reverse strand, counting down.
ATATTTTTAAATTTATTTTGTCCAATGAGTAAAGAAACTCACAGAAGAACACTTTCAAGATTTTTCCCCTCTTTTATTTTAATGATGAGTCTACAAATACTGTGACCTACACCTCCTGATTCACAGTGGGACCAACCCTCTACACAATATGTATGCTGTACCTTGCAAAACACTGATGAAAATAAACAAAGACCTAAATAAGTAATGTATTGTGTTCACCTGTTGAAGACTAAATATTGTTAAGATGTCTATTTCTCCCCAAAGTGATCTACAGATGCAATATAATCCCAGCAAATAACCCCAGTGTGGTTTTTTTGTAGAAATTAATAAGTTGATACTAAAACTTATGTGAAAAAAATAAGCGATCTAGAATATCCAAAATGATTTTGAAAAAGAACAAATGAGGAAAAAAGACACCATTAGATGTTTATAATTAACTTAACGCTATAGTAATTAGACAGAGTGATATTGGCAAAAGGGTGGAAACATAAATAAATATAACAGAATGAACAGTCCAGAAATAAACGTCACACATTTGTGGAAAATGGATTTTTACAAAGGACAAAGTCAGTTCATTGTATAAAAATAGCTTTTAACAGATTGTTATGGACACTGGACTTTTATATATAAAAATAATGAAACTGTGAATCATATACCCATATTCATCTGTTTATTTATTTTTATTTCAAAATATTAAGGGGGTAGAAATATTTTTGTTACATGGATATTCTGTATAAATGCTTAAGTCAGGGCTTTCAGTGCGTCTGCCACCAGGACAGTGTTCATTGCACCCAATAGGTAAGTTTTTATCCCTCACCCCTCTTCCACCCTCCTCCTTCTTAGTTTCCAATGTCCTTTACGTCTTTTTGTGCCCATATGTCCCCAGTGTTTATCTTCCACTTATTAGGGAGAATATATGGTGTTTGGTTTTCCATTCCTGAAATACTTCACTTAGGATAATGGTCTCCAGTACCATCCAAATTTCAATGAATGACATTGTTTCACTCCTTTTTATACTGACTGGACTGGTACTCCATGGTGTGTGTGCGTGTGTGTGCGCATATGTGTGTATCGAATTTTCTATATCCACTTATGAATTGATAGGCACTTAAGTTAATTCCATATCTTTGCAATTGTGAATTGTGCTGTGATAAACATTTGAGAGCAGGCGAGTTTTTGATACAGTGATTTCTTTTCTTTTGTGTGGACATCCAGTGGTGGGATTGTGGGATTAAACAGTAGGTCTACTTTAAGCTCTTTAAGGAATCTTCACGCTGCTTTCCACAGAGGCTGTACTAATTTGCAGTCCCACCAACACTTTATAATTGTACCTTTTTCTCTGCATCCATGCCAATATTTATTATCTTCAGACTTTTAATAATGGCCATTCTGACAGGTATATGGTGGTATCTCATTGTGGTTTTAATTTGCATTTCCTGATGTTTAGTGATATTGAACATTTTTCATGTTTATTGGTCATTTTGTTTATCTTATTTTGAAAAAATTCTGTGTGTCTTTTGCCCACTTTTTGATGGGGTTGTTTGTTCTCTTCTTGCTATTTTGTTTGAGTTCTTTGTAGATTCTGAATATCAGTCCTTTGTCAGATGCATAGTCTGTGAATATTTTCTCCCATTCTGTACGTTACCTGTTTGCTCTGTTGATCATCTCCTTGGCTGTGCAGAGCTTTTGAATTTAAGTCCCATTTGTTTATTTTCATTGTTGCTGTATTCACCTTTGGGGTCTTAATCATAAATTCTTTGCATAGTCCTATGTCTGGAAGAGTTTTTCCTACATTTTCTTCTAGAATTTTTATGGTTTCGTACCTTATATTTAAGTATTTAATCCATCACATATTACTTTTTTCTATTAATAAATGGCAAGAAATATGGGTCCTGTTTCATTTTTCTGTGTGTGGCTATCTAATTTTCGCAGAACCATTTCTTGAATAGGGCATTCTCTCCCTAGTGTATGTTGTTGTCTGCTTTATTGAAGATCAGTTGTTTTTATCTATGTTGTTTTATTTCTGGCTTCTCTATTCTGTTCCAGTATTCTATGGCTCTATATTTACACCACTACCATGCTATTAATATTTTGGTTACTGTAGCCTTGTGGTATAATTTTCAGTCAGGTAATATGATGCCACCAGATTTTTTTCTTTTTGCTTAAGATTGCTTTAGCTATTTGGGCTCTTTTTTGTTTCCAAATTAAGCTTAGGATCATTTTTTCTAGATCTGTGAAATACGACATTGGTATTTTGATGGGAATTGTGTTGAATCTGTAAATCACTTTGAGCAGAATGGGAATTTAATAATGTTGACCCTACCAATCCACGAGAATGGGATGTTTTTCCATTTGTTTTTATCGTTTGTGATTTCTCTCATCAGTGTTTTATTGTTCTCCTTACAGAGATGTTTAACCTCCTTGGTTAAGTATATTCCTAGGTATTTTATTTTCTTCATAGCTATTGTAAATGGTATTGATTTCTTGATTTGACTCTCAGCTTACTGCTAGTCATGTATAGAAATGATACTATACATAGATTTTGTAACCGGAGACATTACTGCATTCTTTTTATCAATTCTAGAAGTCATTAGCTGGAGATTTTAGGGTTTTCTAGATACAAGATCATGTCGTTGGCAAACAGGAATAATTTGATCTCCTATTTCCTGGTTTGGGTGCCCTTTATTTCTTTCTCTTGCCCAGTTGCTCTGGCTAGGACTTCCAATACTATGTTGAATACAAGTGGTCACAGTGGGTACCCTTGTCTTGTTCCAATTCTTAGGGGGAATGCTTTCAACTTTTCCCCATTCAGTATGATGTTGGCTGTGCATTTGTCTTATAGGGCTATTATAATTTTGAGGTATTTTCCTTCTATGCCTAGTTTGTTGATGGTTTTTTATCATGAAAGTGTGCTGGATTTTATTGAATGCTTTTTCTGCATCTATTTAGATGATCATATGATCTTTGCTATTGTTTCTGTTTATGTGATGAATCACACTCATTCATTTACGTATGTTGAACCATCTTTGCATCTCTGGGATGAAACCCACTTGACCATGGTAAATTATCATTTTGATGTGCTGTTGAATTCAGTTCGTTCGTATCTTGTTGAGGATTTTTATATCAATATTCATAAGGGATATTGATCTGTAGTTTTTGTTGTTTTATGCTTTCCTGGCTTTGTTATCAAGGTGATACTGGCTTTTTAGAATGAGTTAGGGAAGATTCCCTTCTTCTTAATGTTATGGAATAATTTCTGTAGGGTAAATGTTAATTCTTCTGTGGTATCATTTGTAATGTCTTTTTTTTCATTTCTGATTGAGGTTGTTTGAGTCCTTTCTCTTCTATTTCTGGTTAATCTGGTTAGCAGTGTATTGATTTTGCTTATCTTTTCAAAGAATCAGCTTTTCATTTCATTGAGCCTTTGTATTGGTTCTTGTTGTTGTTGTCATTTCCATTTCATTTAATTCTACTCTGAGCTTTGTTATTTCTTTTCTTTGGTTGGCTTTGGGTTTAGTTTTTTCTTTTTCCTGTTCCTTGAGATGTGACATCAGGTTGATAATTTGTGATCTTTCTGTCATAGGCTGTGAACGTTCCCCCTAGCACTGCCTTTGCTGTATCCAACAGATTTTGAAAGCTTATGTCCCCTTGGTCATTCATTTTGAAGAATCTTTTGATTTCCATCTTAATTTCATCATTGACCCAAGTATTGGTTAATAGCAAGTTGTTTAATTTCCATGGCTTTGTGTGGATTTGAGTTTCTCTTGGAATTAATTAGTAATTTTATTTCACTGTGGTCTGAGAAGATACATGGTATGATTTTAATTTTTCTGAATTTGGTGAGACTAGTTTTTTGGCCTAAGATATGATCAGTCTTGAAAAATTTCCCGTGTGCTGATCAGAAGAATGTACATTATTTAATATTGGGGTAAATTGTGCTCTAAATGTGTTTTATGTCCATTTTTCTAGAGTCCCATTTAAGTCCAGTATTTCTTTGTTAATTTTCTGTTTCAATGATCTGTCCAGTTTTGTCAGTGGAATGTTGAAATCCCTGGCAATTATGATGCTAGTATTTTTTTCTTTGCTTAGATCTAGTAAAATTTATTTTATGAATTTGGGAGCTCCTGTGTTAGGTGCATATATATTTAGCATTGTTATGTCTTCTTGCTGAATTTCCCCCTTTATCGTTATATAATGATCAACCTTGTCTTTTTTTAAATATCATTGTTGATTTATTTTCAATTTTATGTGATATGACAATGGCTACACCTGCTCACTTTGGGTTTTCATTTGTGTTCAATAATTTTTTTCTATCACTTTACCTTGAGTCTGTGTGAGTCCTTGCAAGTTAGATGGTTTTCTTGGAGACAGTATATACATGGACTATGATTTTTCATCCACTCAGCTGGTCTGTGTCTTTTAAGTGGAGCATTAAGACCATTCATGTTCAATGTTAATATTGATATGTGGGATACCGTTCTATTCATCATGTTGGATGATATATTGTTGTTTTGTTTTCCTTCTTGAGTTATTGTTTTACAAGAGCTGTGAACTTTAATTTCAGGTGTTTTTACTGGTAGGTATCTATTTTGCTGTTCCATATATAGTGCACTTTTGTTCATTTTTTGTAGAGTAGATCTAGTAGTGAGAAATTCCCTTAGTGTTTGCCTGTCTGGAAAAGTCTTTATTTCTCCACCATTTATGAAACTTAGTTTTGCAGGATACAAAATTCTTGGCTGGCAGTTCTATTTTAAAGACTAAAAATGAGGACCCAATCCCTTCTGGTTTGTATGATCTCTGTTGAGAATTCTGTTATCACCATTATGGGTTTTCATTTGTAGATTAGTTGTTGCTTTCATCTTTGCAGCTTGTAGAATTTTCTCCTTCATTTGAATTTGGCCAGGTTGATGACTGTGTGTCTTGGAGATGTCCTATTTGCTATGACTCTTCCTGGTGTTCAATGACCTTCTTCTACCTGGATGTCTGAATAATTGTCAATACCAGGGAAGTTTTCCTCAATAATTCCCTTGACTAGGTTTCCATGTTTTTTGCTTTTTCTTCTTCTCCCTCAGTGATACCTACAATTCATATATTGGCTCATTTTACATAGTCCCATATATCTTTGAGTAATTGTTCATTCTTCTTTATTCTGCATCTTTGGACTAACTGGGTTAGTTCAAAAGCCCAATTGTCAAGCTCTGCAATTCTTTCTTCTGCTTGTTCAATCCTGTTGAAGGTTTTTGCTGTATTTTGAAGTTTCCTAAATGACTCTTCCATTTCTTAAAGTTTTGTCATATCTTTCTTATGTTGTCTATCTCTTAGGGGCTTTTTCATTTTTTTCATTCATGTTCTGAAATATTTTTTGGCCTCTTTGTATTAGTTTTCAACTTTTTCTTTAATCTCATTCATCTTATTTGCTATCCATATTCCAAATTCCATTATTGACATTTTTACAATTTTCTTTTCTTTTTTTTTTTTTTGGTTGGGGTCTGTTGCTATAGGTTTATTATGATCCCTTGAGGCTGTTCTGTTGAACTAGCTTGTTTTTTTCATGTCGCTGGAGTTCTTTTGCTGGTTTCTTCTCATCTGAAACACCTTCTCTCAGTTCAGGGCAGATAGGTTTGTGGTATACCTGTTCTCCTTTGCTGGGAACTCTCCTATTTAGTGAGAAGGAGGAAAGGTCCTTAGGTGGTGAATTTGTGTCCTATTTCCAAAGATTGATCCATTAGAGAGGAATGGATGCACTGAGGGCCTGTAATGTAGCTGTTCTCCATTATCCCACTCCTCTACAGTCGTCACAGGATAAGCTAGTGCTGGAGGATCTTTGCGTGGAATAGCGGGTTTGTCCCCTGGCTGCTGTTGGAAGCTTGGGCAGGGAGCTTAGTTAGTCCCTCCCCATGGAGATAGGCATTGTGTTTTTTCTGCATCTTTGACTCTACCTTAGTCCCCCTGTGGCAGTGGCAGTGGCAGTGGCTGCTAAGTGAAGCTATCAAGGCAGTGGCCACAGGTGTCAGGGCTGCAGGTGTTTGCTCCACCCAGGTCCAGGTATAATAGCAGCATTTGGCGGGGCTGGGGAAGCTTGTGGCTATTGGGCCCATGGTGGAGCACTGGACCACAAGCATAGCATCAGGCAGGTTGCAAGTGCGTGGCCTACCAGGAAGCATGTGGTATCATGGGGGCATGGCCTGCTGTGTAATGTGTGGAGCTGTGGGGTCTCGGCTGCCATATGGCTGGGACTCTTTCCTCTCACAAGTCCCACTAAGGCTTTTACTATGGGACCTTTGAGTGGTGTCAGTGCCCACTCTGTTGGAATTCCCCAGTGGGGTGTAGTCACTCGGCCCCCAGTCGTGGGGCATACAAGAGCGTCTGCTCTCTCTGCTCCCTCCCTGGCCCTGCAGAAGTGACGTGGAGGTGGTTGCAGTGAAGTCGATCTCTGTGTAGACTGGGTGCTCCATACCTGACAGCTCAGAATGACTTCAACTGCAGCCACCCAGGAATAGAAGACAGCGAGACCTTCCTGAGCCTGCTTTCCAATTCAGTGTTACTGTACCGTCTCTAAGCAGTTCCCTGATCAGTATGGAGGCCTGCAGTGGTGGTAGGGGCCCCCTCACAGCTCAGGTTGCAGTATCTGCAGGGGGAGCGCGGGGCCCTGGGGTTTTATCCTTTGTCTCTTCCCCATGTGTAGGCATCTCTTCCAGGTACCTTCCAATGTTGGCAAGTGGATCTCCCCCTCCCCCTCCCCTTCACTCTAAGGTCTCCATTGCTTCACTGATGATTTACAATGCTGTCTCCAAAAGGGTCCATCCCTAGGTGGGCATCTACTTGTAACTTTCAATCCTCTCCTTGAGAGTAGCATGTGCGGGTGGCTCCTAGTCCACCATCTTGGCCTCATCCTCTAGAACTATATTTAAAATTGAACTATATAACCTTCAGAGAAAAATGAAGGAAACATTGTTTCTTAGATACAATACCAAAAGCATAATACATAAAATAAAAAATAATACATTTATAAAATGGACTTCATGAAAACTTACAAACTTCTCCTCTTTGAAAGATAACTGTTGGAAAAATGATTATACAAGCCACAGAATGTGAGAAACTATTTGCAAAGCACATATTTGAAAAAAATTACATATATACAGACACATAAATAATTATCAAAATGCCTTAATAAGAAAACAAACAACTCAATTGAAAAACAAGTAAGAGGTGTGAACAGACAAAAAATGAATAATAAATATATACAAGAAAAGATGTTGTGCAACATTAAATATGAGGAAATTATAAATTAAAATCAGTGACATACCACTACATACATATTCGAATGACTGTAATAAAATTAGTATATTAAATACCAAGTGTTATGAGGCTGAAAGTACCAAGTGTTAGTGAGGCTTCCCTGTGCAACTAGAATTGTCAAACTGAGCAATTAGTATTTTCAGCCATTGTTGATGGGAAGGCAAGTGGAAAACAGTTTGGCAGTTTGTTGTAAAATCAAGTATATACTTACATAACCCATCAATTCCATTCCTAGGGATTTATCTAAGTGCAACTCAACTTATGTTCACAGAAAAATCCATGAGTGGATGTTTATAACAGTTTTCTTCATAACCAACAAAAATTGAAAATAAACCAAATGTTCTTTGGCTGGTAAAATAATGAACTACTGTGGTGTGTACATACAATGGAATACAACTCAACAATAAAAGAACACAAACTACAGATATAGGAACAAGATGGATGAATTTAAAATGCATAATGCTAAGAAAGAAGCCAGACTCAAAAGGCTAAATTCTGTATAATTCCATTTACATTCCATTCTGGAATAGGCAAAGCTATAGGAGAGGAATCCGATCAACAGTTGCCAGGGCATGTGGATTAGAGGAGGGTTTGGCTCCAAAAAGGCACCAACATTTTAATTTAATGGGCATCAGCACAGGCACAGATGGCATAGCTTAGATGTGATAGCATTTTAAGCAGTACGTAACATTAGCTAAATGTTCATCATTTGGGTCTATTGTAGAATTATTAAATTGAAATTATCCAGGCTATGTAACAAGTACACTTTAGGCTGATCACTTTATACCTAAAGTAATGTTTTCTGTTCCTGTGTCATATTTCAAAGGAGATATGAAAAATACACAAAAGCACTTGTCCAGAATTTTAAAGTGTTTGATAACTATTTCATGTTTGGAATATTTGAAATAGGTAAGAAATATTTAGACTCAAAAAAAAAAAAAAAGAAACCAACAAGAACAACTGGCATGAAAAAGTACCCATCTGTACATTTTGTTTCTTTGGGAAGGAGAACTCAGACACTGTTGAAGTTATACTGATGCTTGGGCCCTAAATAAAGACAGCATTGTGACAATTTAAGGACTGTCACAAGAAGTACTAGCATAACTATACCTGAATGCTTATGGGCAAAAATTGAGTAACTGAGTAACCATAGGTTAGAATGCTTTGAAAAAGGTTTCTCTCTTCCTCTCTCTTTTAAAATTGATGAGCAATTTAACTAGATTACTCTAGGGGCTATCCTATTTCCCATGATCACACATGTAGCCAATATTAATCTATTGAACACTAATATTAAGGTGGGAATTGAGCAAGATGTTGGGGATAGGAACACATGTATCATTAAATCTCCCTGACAGAAACTTTCTGAATTTAATGGAGGAGAGAAGTATGCATACAAATGATTATAATATGATAATATTAATAGTAACCATATATAGATTTACATGCAGAGAGTACTCAGAACACTGAGGAAGATGAATTTAACTAATACTTCCACCCCTCTTGCCCCAAGGTAAGAGACTATTTCACAATAGAAAATATGTGGGCTAACTCTATGGAGGCAGAGTGGAAATTTGCTACACAAAGTAGAGGTAAAAGGTGAATTGATTGGTTTTGAAAGCAGAGAGCAGTTTTATATAGCAATTGGAAAGAGATGGGCATGTTCATAAACCATAATAGTGTACTACAGCTACAAGAGTAGTCTGAAGATCTGACTTGCATACTTCTGGCAGAATTATTTAAACTTTGAATGCATAGGTGCATATGGTAAATATTAAGGGATTTATTTCAAGACCTTCAATTCTCTAAATTTGTTTTCATAAAACTGATGTGTCCAGGAAAACATCTTTCTCTAAAGCCTCGTGGGGGCTGGGAATCAGGGTATCACAGACTGTATTGGGATAGCCTAAATTCCAGTATATTGTATAGTGAGACACAGGGAATGATGACAATTTTCATATAAAGAATGTGCTGCTTTTCTTTTTAGATTTTCAATAAATGTATCACTCCAGAGGAAGAGAATTAATAAGAAATATTAAAGACAAGAGAGCCTTATTTTCTCCTGGTGACAAACTGATGGCAAGGTTCTGTGCCTTGCCCCTCTGTCTTAGAATGAGATTTTCCAAGACTTGTATTAAGCAGGGAGTAAATACCCAACCTCTAAGAAGCAGGCCCTCTGCATTCTCAGTAAGAGAAAAAGCTGAAGAGAATTCTGACACACTGGTGTCTTGCTTGTTTTGCATAATATCAAGGAAGAAAATATTAAAAATTCTACTTTTACATCTGACAGATCAATGCTACATTTTCAAATAAAAGAAAACTTATGCAAGTTAATGCTTGAAATATTCTTGAAAATTTATTTGAAGTCATTGAAGAAATGGTTTCATTAAAGTTTGCCAAGAGTTTTATTGGAAGCTATAAATTATTCTCATTATTCATTCAAATATAAATTTCCTGTTAATTGTCACTTGTCAAACACTTTCTGCATGTTTACTCATTCAAGTAAAATGCAAATGACATACAGATTAGCTTTATCTGAATGTTGTGGATTTTACTTTAAACAACATATATATTAACTCATTAGTAGGGTCTTGAAGCCCTCACATACCAATAGATCAACACCTTCCCTTCTTTGGCTGCTAATTTCAACAAGGTAGACTAAATTTCATTTGAAAAATAGAAATCTGTGTGCATATACTTGTAGGACAAAAAACGCTTCTAAAATTCAATTGAAGATATAGAGTTAAGGTTAGAAAATCTGCCTTATTTAATTATGATTAATTTCTCCTTCTTGTACATGGATATGTTTGAATTCTCTCAAAATATGTTTGTAAACTTAATGATTTACAGCCATAAAATAATATTTAAAAGTCTAGCTACAGGTAATAATGCTTAAGTGTCCATATCACTGGCCTATGTGTCATGCTTAGATAACCTAGAGTATGAAATTTCAGCCTGAATAAATTGCTCTTTGTTCATAGTGAAGGAAAAAAATGTCCTATGACACACAAATTGTTTTTCCCAAATTCACTCCATAAACAATGTGCCAATTGCATTCCATAAACAATGTGCCTCCAAATGAAAACATAACAAATGAAATTAACTTTAATTCAATAAATCTTGGTAAATGTTTTGTGGATAACTTTCAAGAAACTCAAAAATTAAATGATCCTAATGACAAAATAATAACTATTTTGCAGGTCAGGTGGTTACAATTCTTTGTATTCAACAAAATTGAAGGAAGTCTAATCAAATTGCCAACCACAAATCTTTGAAATAATTTTTATGATAAATCACTAAGTGATTGATGTCATATAACAAAGGAGTTCAAAAAATCAAATGACTTAGAACTTATAAAATTTCTTTTCATTCCATCTACTAATATATGAGAATGAAGAATCTCTGCTTATATAGCTATAGAAAGAAAAGCAGTGTCATTATCAAAATGTCCAAAATATTTTTGGGTGTTAATTAATTAAACTATTTTTAAATAGATAAATTAAAATTATATATATTTATCATGTACGACAGGTTATTTTGAAATATATATACTTTGTGGAATGGCTAAATAGAGCTAATTAACTTATGAATTACCTCAAATACTGATCATTTATCTGTACCAAGAAATACGGACAATTTCCTAAGCATTATTCAGGAATACAAGATGATCATATTCACTATAGTCACAATGCAGTACAGTCAGTCTCCAAAACTTATTCATCCTTAGACTTTGTATCCTTTGGCTATTATCTCATATTTTCCCCACATCCCCACCACCCAGCTCCTGGCAACCACCATTCTACTCTCTGTTTCTATAATTTCAACTCTTTTAGATTCCACATATAAGTAAGATCATACGGTATTTGTCTTTCTGTGCCTAGCTTATTTCACTTAACATAATAAACTTCTGGTTAACTCATGTTGTCACAAATGACAGAATTTCCTTCCTTTTTCTTTTTTTACAATAGTATTTGTGTGTGTGTGTGTGTGTGTGTGTGTGTGTGTGTGTGTGTCTTGCATTTTCTTTTTCCGTTTTTTAATTTTTTATTTCAGAGTATTATGGTGGTCCAAACAGTTGGTTACATAAATTTCCTTTTCACCACCCTACAAGTGTGTCCATCCCCCAGATAGTACACACCGCATCTGTTAAGTGTGGTTATACCCATTCCCTCCTCCCCCCCCACCTGCCACACACCCCACGAATGTTACTTCCCATATGTGCACATTAGTGTTAATCAATTACTACCAATTTAATGTTGAGTATAGGTGGTGTTTGTTTTTCCATTCTTCTGATACTTCACTTAGAAGAATAGACTCCAGCTCCATCCAGAATAATACAAGAGGTAGTTCATCATTTTTTTTATGGCTGAGTAGAACTCCATGGTATACATATACCACATTTTATTAACCCACTCAAGTATTGACGGGCACTTGGGTTGTTTCCACATCTTTGCAATTGTGAATTGTGCTGCTATAAACATTCAAGCACAGATACCTTTTTTTACAGAATGTCTTTTATTCCTTTGGGTAGATCTCACATTTTCTTTGTCCATTCATTTGCTGATAAACACTTGGATTGATTCTACATCTTGGCTATTGTGAATAATGCTGTAATGAACTTGGAAGTGCAGGTATCTCTTCAATATACTGATTTAATCTTTTTAGATATATACCCAGTAGTGGGATTGCTGGATTATGTAGCAGTTCTATTTTTAATTTTTTGAAAAATGTCCACACTGTTTTCTATAATGTTTGCGCTAATTCACATACATTTCCCACCAGCAGTGTGCAAGGATTTCCTTTACTCTACATCCTCACCAACACTTGTTATCCTTGTCTTTTTGATAACAGATATTTTTAAAGTGTGAGCTGATATTTCATATGGTTCTAATTTGTATTTCTCTGATGATTAGTGATGTTGAGCAGTTTTTCATATAACTGTTGGCCATTTGTATGTCTTCTTTTGAAAATTGTCTATTCATGTCCTTTGCCCATCTTTAAAATCAGGTTATTTCTTTCTTGCCATTAAATTGTTTGAGTTCCTTATATGTATATTGGATATTAACCACTTATCAGATATATGCTTTGCAAATATCTTCTCCCATTCTGTAGGTTGTCTTTTCAATCTGCTGATTGTTTCTTTTCTGTGCAGAATCTTTTATCTTTTTTTAATTTTTATTTCAGGATATTATGAGGGTACAAACATTTTGGTTACATTTTATGTCTTTGCCTCACCCAAGTGAGGATTAGAGGCGTGACCTTTCCCTCTACAATGCTCACCACGTCCATTAGTTGTGTGTTTACCATGCCCCCAACCCCCTAATCTCTGGAGAATATTATTACTGTGTGAGCACCATAGTGTTGATCAGTCAGTGCCAATTTGATGGCGAGTACATGTGGAGCCTATTCTTCCAATCTTGTGATACCTCACTTTGGATAATGGGCTCAAGTTCAATCCAGGAAAATATAAGAGGTGCTAGATGACTGTCGTTTCTTATGATTGAGTAATATTCCATTGTATACATATACCAAATTTTACTAATCCACTCATGGATTGACGGGCACTTGGGTTGTTTCCACATCCTTGCAATAGTGAATTGTGCTGCCATAAACATTCGGGTGCAGACGTCTTTATTATAGAATGTCTTTTGCTCTTTTGGGTAGGTGCCTAATAGTGCTATTGCTAGATCGAGTGGTATTTCTATTTTAGCTTCTTGAGGTATCTCCAAATTCTTTTCCACAGAGGTTGCACTAATTTGCAGTCCCACCAGCAGTGTAAGAGTGTTCCTATCTCTCCACATCCTCGCCAGCATTTGTTGTTTTGGGATTTTTTGATAGAGGCCAATCTCACTGGGATTAGGTGATACCTCATTGTCATTTTGATTTGCATTTCTCCACTGATTAGAGATGTTGAGCATTTTTTTTATATGTTTGCTAGCCATTATTCTGTCTTCTGCCTTTTGAAAAGTTTCTGTTAATTTCCTTTGCCCAATTATTGATGGGGTTGTTTGATTTTTTTTTCTTGTTGATTTTCTTTAAGTTCTAGATAGATTCTTGTTATCAGACCTTTATTGGATGTGTAGAGAGCAAATATTTTCCCCCTTCCTGTAGGCTGTCTATTTGCTCTAATGATAGTTTCCTTGGCCGGGCAAAAGCTTTTTAATTTGATCAGATCATATTTATTTATTTTTGTTGCTGCTGTGATTGCTTTGGGGGTCTTCTTCAAAAATCCTTTGCCTAGGCTGATGTCTGAAATGGTCTCCCCAACATCTTCTTTTAGAATTCTTAAGGTTTTATGCCTTAGATTTTAGTCTGTTATCCATCTTGAATTGATTTTTGTGAGAAACGAGAGATGGGGATCTAGTTTCAATCTTCTGCATGTAGCTATCCAGTTTTCCCAGCACCATTTACTGAAAAGAGATTCTTTTCCCCAGTGTATATTTTTGTCTGTTTCATCAAAGATTAGATTACCATATGCAGATGGTTTCATCTCTGGATTCTCAGTCCTGTTCCAAAGGTCTATGTCTCTGTTCTTGTGCCAGTACCATGATGTTTTAATTACCATAGCCTTGCAATACAGCTTGAAGTCTGGTAGACTGATACCTCCCAGTTTTTTCTTTTTACTTAGGATTGCTTTGGCTATACAAGGTCTTCTCTGGTTCCATACAAAGTGTAGAATTATTTTTTCTAGATCTGTAAAAAATGATGATGGTACTTTGATAGGGATTGCATTAATTCTGTAGATCACTTTAGGTAGTATGGACATTTTAATGATATTGATTCTACCAATCCATGAGCAAGGTAGATTTTTCCATCTGTTTACATCTTCTATAATTTCTTTTCTTAGTATTTCATAGTTCTCCTTGTATATGTCTCTCACATCTTTCATTAAATATATTCCTAGATATTTAATTTTCTTTGAGGCTATTGTAAAAGGCATTGTGTTTTTGATTTGAATTTTGGCTTCACTGTTATTAGCATATATGAATGCCTTTGATTTCTGTGTATCAATTTTGTATCCTGAGACTTTACTGAATTCATTTATCAATTCTAGGAGTCTTTTGGTTGAATCTTTGGGATTTTCTAGATATAATAACATATCATCAGCAAAGAGCGAGAGTTTGATCTCATCTGCCCCCATTCTGATGCCCTTAATTCCCCTTTCTCGTCTAATTGCTCTAGCAAGGACTTCCAGCACTATGTTGAATAGAAGTGGATTAATTTAATGAAATCCTATTTTTCTCTTTTTGCTTTTGTGATGTGCACTTTGGATCCATATCCAAAAAATTTTTGCCCAGGCCAACTTCATGGACCTTTCCTCCTATGTTTTCCTTTAAGAGTATTACAGTTTCAGGTCTTATGTTTTTGTCTTTAATCCATTTTGAGTTGATTTTTTAATATGATGTGAAATAAAGGTCCAATTTCATTCTTCTACATGTGGACATCCAGTTTTCCCAGGAATAGTTATTGAAGTGACTGTTTGTTGCCTAATGTATCTTTTTGGCACCTTTGTTGAAAATTAGTTGGCCATAAATTGTTGGGTTTATTTCAGGGCTCTCTTCTATTCCATTGGTCTATGTTTCAGCTTTTATGCTGGCATCATGCTGCTTTGATTACTATGTAACTTTGTAGTATATTTTGATATAGTACAGCTTTGATACCTCCAGCTTTGTTTTTTTTTTTTGTTTGTTTGTTTTGTTTTGTTTGCTCAGGATAGTTTTGGCTATTTATTCAGGATCTGTGTGGTTTCATAATACTGTAAGATTTTTTTTTAGTTTCTGTGAAGTATTTCATGGGTGTTTTGATAGGAAGTGCATTAAATATGTAGATTGCTTTGAGCAGTATGGCCATTTTAATAATAATAACTCTTTTAATCCATAAACAGGATATCTTTCCATTTATTTTTGTCCTTTTCAATTCCTTTCATCAACGTTTTATAGTTTTTAGTGTAGAGATCTTTTACCTCCTATGTTAAGTTTACTCCTAGGTATCATGTTTTTTTTTAGTAGCTATTGGAAATGAAATTGCTTTTTTAAATTTCCTTTCAGACAGTTCAATATTGGTATATAGAAACACTACTGATTTTTGTATGTTGATTTTGTATCTGGTAAGTTCACTGAATTCATTTATTACTTCTGAGAAGTTTTCATGGAGTCCTTGTGTTTTTTATACATACAATCATGTCTTCTGCAAACAAGGAAAATTCAACTTTTTTCTTTGCAATTTGGATGCTTTTTATTTCTTTTCCCTAGTTACTCTGGCTACGACTTCCACTATAATGTTGAATACAAGTGGTGAGAGTGGGTATCCTTGTCCTATTCCTGACCTTAGAGGGAAAGCTTTTACCTTTTCCTCAGTCAATCTGATGTTAGCTGCAGGCCTGGCTTATATGGCCTTTATTGTATTGAGGTATATTCTTTCTATAGCTAATTTGTTAACATTTTTTATCATGAAAAGATGTTGAATTTTGTAAAATGCTTTTTCTGCATCTATTTAGATGATCATATGGTTTTTGTGCTTTATTCTGTTAATGTGGTGTATCCCTTTTATAGATTTGTGTAAGTCAAAGCATCCTTTCATCTCTGGGATGAGTCCCATTTGATCATGGTAAATTAACCTTTCAATGTGCCATTGAATTCAGTTTTCTAGTATTTTGTTGAAGATTTTTTAATCTATCTTCATCAGGAATATTGACCTCTAATTTTCTTTTTCCTGTCATGTCCTTGTCTGGCTTTAGTATCAGGGTAATGGTGTCCTCACAAAATGAATCTGGAAGTATTTCCTCTTCTTCAATTTTTTGGAAGAGTTTAAGAAGGATTTATATTAGTTCTTTAAATGTTTGGTAGAATTCAGCAGTGAGGGCATCAGGTTCTGTTCTTTTCATTAGAGACTCTTTTAATCTATTAATACTATGTGCCAATAAATTTGAAAATCTATAATAAATGAATACATTCCTGGACACATAGAACCTACCAAGATTGAACCATCAAGAAATAGAAAACCTGAACAGACAAATAGCCAGTAATGAGACTGAAGCAGTAGTAAAAATCTCCTATCAAAGAAAAGCCCATGATCCGATCACTTCACTGCTGCTGAGTTTGACTAAATATATAAAGATGAACTAATATCAATTATACTCAAACCATCTCAAAAAACTGAAGAGGGGGAAATACTTTCAAACTCATTCTACCAGGCCAGCATTACCGTGATACCAAAACCAGACAAGGAAACAACAACAACAACAACAAACTACAGGCCAATATCCCTGATGAATGTAGATGCAAAAATCCTCAACAAAATACTAGCAAAATGAATTCAATAAGACAATAAAAGGATCCTTCGCCATGATTAATTGGGATTCATCATAGGAATGTAACTTTGGTTCCACACATGCAAATCAATAAGCATGATGCATCACATTAACAGAATCAAGGACAAAAACCATATTATCATTTCAATAGATGCTGGAAAAGCATTTGGTAAAATTCAACATCCCTTCACGATACAAATTCTCAACAAACAGGTATACAAGGAAAATATCTCAAAATAAGCTCAAAATAATAAAATCCCAGTAGGACAAACCCACAGCTACCATCATACTGAACATGGAAAAATTGAAATCCTTTCCACTAAGATCTGGAACAAGACAAGGGTGCCCACTTTCACCAGTTTTATTCAGCATATACTGGAAATTCCAACCAGAGAAATTAGGTAAGAGAAAGAAATAAAGGACATCAAATTGGAAAGGAATAAGTTCAATTATCCTTGTTTGCAGATGACATGATTTTATATTTAGGAAAACCTAAAGGCACCACCAAGAAACTGTTAAAACTGATTTTAAAAATTCAGTAAAGTTGCAGGATACAAAATCAATACACAAAAATTAGTAGCATTTCTATATGCAAACAGTGAACAATCTGAAAAAGAAATCAAGAAAGCAATTCCATTTACAACTGCTACCAAAAAAAAACCCTATGAGTAAATTTAACCAAAGAAGCAAAACATCTCCACAAAAACAAATTATAAAACACGTATGAAAGAAATAGAAGAGGACACATAAAAAATGGAAAGCTATCACATGCTCATGGATTGAAAGAATTAATATGATTAAAATGTCCATACTACCTAAAGCAAAGCACAGATTTGGTATAACTTCTATCAAAATAATCAATGACATTCTTCACAGAAATAGAATAAGCAATTTTGAAATTTGTATGGAAACACAAAAGCTCCAAATAGCCAAAGCAATCCTGAGCAAAAAGAACAAAACTGGAAGCACACTACCTCACTTCAAAGTATACTACAAAGCCATACTAAGCAAAACAGCAAAGTGTTGGCATAAAAACAGACACATAGATCAATGCAACAAAATAGAGAACCCAGAAATAAATCCACGCATTTGCAGCCAACTCATTTTCACAGAAAGGTGCCAAGAGCATATATTGGGTAAAGGACAGTCTCTTCAATAAATGGTGCTGGGAAAACTGGATATCCATTTGCAGAGGAATGAAATGAGATCTCCTTCTCTCACCATATACAAAAATCAACTCAAATGGATTAAAACCTTAAACCTAAGGCCCAAAACTTTAAAACTACTAGAATAAAACACAGGGTAAACACTTCAGGACATTAGTCTAGGCAGGTATTTTATTTCTAAGACTTCAAAAGCATAGGCAACAAAAGCAAAAATAGACAAATGAGTTGATATTAAATCAAAAAACTCCTGCAGTGCAAAGGAAACAATCAATTTATAGAAAGCCCATAGAAATAGAAGAAAATATTTGCAAACTATTCATTCTGCAAGGGACCAGTATTCAGAATAACAAGGAACTCAAACAACTCAACAGCAAAAAAGTAAAAAATAAAATCTATTCCTATATTCTACAGTGTTTTCTTTAACTTTTAATAGCCAGCCCCTCCTTACCCCAATCCTGTAAACTTTTTCTGTTCAAATTACTGTGTTGTTTCTGTCTCTTCATTGAACCCTGACTGATACACCAATTATTTTTACTGAATATTTATATTTTTATACTCCACATGTTATTTCTGATATTTATATAATGAACTACAATGTTTTAGTCCAATAACTGAGGTTTTTCTTATTTTGCAAATACTAAGTGCCTATCGATGTCTCTGCACAGAATTTTAACATTGATCTCAACTCAAGATGTTGTAAAATACCAGAAGGCAAAACATAATACTGTCTTTAAATCTCCATGTAGTTCATCTATTCAGACCCCAAGAGTTGTCTCTTTGATTAATATAAAATGCATTCAAAATTTAAAACTGTTCAAAAATTTTAAAACTTTTGAGGATTTTACTGCGTAATATGTTCTCTTATAGAATTTTTTTTGTGTTGTGGGATCAGGACAGGTCATATTTTCTCTAGTCAAAATTATTGGAAAATGGTTTGCTATCACCCTTCAGATGAGTTAGCGCAATGTTAAAATTATGTGTGTGAATGGTGTCTTAGATCTCTGTACTTTATGATGCATGATTAGCACTGTGGTTCCACATCCAGGTCATAGATGTGTATGGATTCTGTCTAATGAAGACAAATTTGCTACAAAAGTAATGTTTCATTGTACAATATCTTTATTAGTTAAAGGGATGCATTCCAATAAAAAATAATCCCATGAAAAAGTGGGCAAAAGATCTGAATAGACATTTCTCAAAAGAAGACATACAAATGGCCAATAGGTATATGAAAAAATGCTCAACATCAGTAATCATTATGGAAATGTAAATCAAAATCACCATGAGATTTCATCTCACCCCAGTTAGAATGCCTATTATCAAAAAGACAAAAAATAATAGATACTGGCAAAGATTCAGAGAAAGCAGAATGCTTGTACACTGCTGGCGGGAATGTAAATCAGTGAAGACACTGTGGAAGACACTATGGAGGTTTTGCAAAAAACTAAAAATAGAATAACCATCTTATCCAGCTATCCCACTGCTGGGTATATATCCAAAAGAAAGGAAATTAGTATTTCAGAGATAGCTGTACTCCCGTTTATTGCAGCACTATTCACAATAGCCAAGATATGGATTCAACAACCTAAGTGTCCATCAATAGATGAACAGAGAAAGAAAATATGGTACATATACACAATGGAATATTATTTGGGCCTAAAAATAATAAGATCCAGTCATTTGCAGCATCATGGCTGGAACTGGAAGACACTTTGTTAAGTAAAAGAAGCCAAGCACAGAAAGGCAAATATCACATATGCTCACTCGTATATGAGAGCTAAAACAGTGAATCTCATAGAGGTAGAGACTAGAATAGTTCTTACCAGAGGCTGGGAAGGGTAGGGAATAACATGGAGCTGAAGAGAGGTTGGTTAATAGGTATAAAAATACAGTTAAAGAGAAGGAAAAAATTCTAGTGTTTGATATCACAGTAATGTGACTATAGTTAACAATAATTTATTGTATGTTTCAAAATAGCTAGAGGAGAAGATTGGGAATGTTTCCAACACAAAGAAATGATAAATTGTTGAGGTGATAGATATTCCAATTACCCTGATTTGATCATTACACATTGCATGCATGAATCAAAATATCAAATATATCCCCAAAATATGTAAAATCATTATGTATCCATAAAAAATTATTTGTGACAGAAACTAGAGAGGTAGGAGGCAAATTACAAGTGAGATTTGGGCTTTTGAGAAGAAAAATGAACACTGCCATCAAATACTACCGTAAGCAAAGTAAGAAAAGAACTGAAATGTATATGTTGAATTTAACAAGGTCATTGGTGATTTTTTAGTGCATTATATGGCTATCTTAAATTACTAAGAAATTTACAAATTATTATCTTGAGGGTAAGAAAGAATGTTAAGAAGAAGAAGTTCAGAAAGAATAGCTTTAGTGTTCCCAAACACAAATATAAGCATTAACTGGGATTTCTTTTTGTGAAAGACTTACATCATTATTTTTTTGTATCCTCTGCAGCTCCTATAAGAGAAAATATTGCTTTAGCACAAAGGAATATAGCCAGTGATTTTTTTTATTGTATGAATATTTTTGTAGTAAGCCACGGTTGGCAGTCTTAATTCTCATCTCCTCTAATAATGGTTTGTGTTAAACTCACTCATTGTCCTTGGCTAATTTTAATAGCATTTCTGTGAGAGAAAACCAATAGGTATGTGCTTGGGTATTAAGAAAATATGAAATTCTTTATTATTTTTAAGACTTTCTGGAGAAAGAAACTCTTCATAAGTGCATTATTTGAAAATGAGTTCTCAAAAGAGCTCTGAAGTAAACAAAAAAACAAAAAAAAAGAACTATCAATTTTTCAGTAATATAAAACTGACAATACCCTAAATTTTATTGTTGAGTTTTTAAAAATATATTTCAGAGATAGACTTTGACAAAGATATCCAGAAAGTGGTCTATTTCCTTTCCAACAGTTATTTGGTACAAAAACACACATTACTTATCAACATGTTGAAGAAACTTTATTTTTAAATCGGAGAAATTCATTAATATGTATTAATATTTCTCATGATTTACATTTCTAGACAGAGTATGAACAAAATAAAACAGCATAATTTCACTCAAGGCTGTCAATGGAATTTCTTTGCAATTTAATTGCCCTTTTAGAACAGAGATTTATGCTAAACAGAGGCAACTTTTGCTTGGTCTACAATGGCATTTTAACTAACATTTAATATGAATGCTTTGAGGTGGGGCATGCTCTGCTTTCAGTAAGAGCTTTATCATGCCTGTTGTCTGACCCAGGCAGTCCACCCACCTGGCCCTATTGTTTTTCACTCAGGCAATCTACTAATTTGCCTACCTAACCCTGAAGATTTTGAGTGTTCCACCTGTAGAATAGAGTTTAGAACTCTATGCTTGCTATGCAGGGTAAAATGTAGGTCACGGGCAAAGATTTTTTACCTGCCTTTGATGAATAAAAAATAGACAAATTTAAAAATCTGTTTCTTATTTGCCATTTTAGGCTTACATATTCCAGATTAATAGTGATTTGACAAGAATGCAAACTATGTGATGTGAAGGTATAATTTTTTAAGCAGAAATTATTAACAGTTATTTCCTAGTTCATTAAGGTTCTTCCCTCACCCGACCCCAGCATAAGACACTTAGGGTATAGGACAGTGGCCAGTGCACACCAACAAAATGGCTTGATGTCCACCCAGAGTTATCAAGCTCCCATATACCCCATAGTCAGTCCCTCCTATTAATAATCTCTTACATTAGTTAGGTGCATTTGTCACAATTAATAGGTTAACATCAATACATTATTATTAATCAATATTATTATTAATCCATACTTTGCCTGGATTTCCTTAGTTTTTACTAATGTCCTTTCCCATTGCAGGATTCCCATCTGGCACATCACTTTACATGTAGTTGTCGTGTGTCTTTAGGCTCCTCTTGGTTGTGACAGTTTCTAAGACTTCCCTTGTTTTTGATGACCTTGACAGTTATGAGGAGTACTGGTTAGGTATTTTGTAGAATGTCCATCAACTGAGATTTGTATGAGCTTTTCTCACGATTAGACTGAGACTATCGGATTTGGGAGAAAGATCACAGAAGTAAAGGGCCATTTTCATTATGTCCTATCTCGTCATATATACTATCAACATGATTTACCACTTTGATGCTGACCCTGATCACATGGCAAGACAGTGTTTGTCAGCTTTCGCTACTTTAAAGTTACTCTTTTTCTTCCCTTTCTTATACTGCATTCTTTGGAAGGGAGTCAGTAGGTGCAGCCCATAACTAAAAAGTAGGGAATTCTGTTTCACCTCCTTGAGGGTGGAGTGACTACTTAAGTTATTTGGAATTCTTCTGCAGATGAGATGTTTCTATTCTCCCCTGTTTATTAATTTGTTCAACTATTTATTTATATCAGTATGGACTCCGGAATTTTTATTTTAGCCTTTGGGTTATAATACAATACTATTTAATATTGCTATCTTGTTGCTCATCTTGTTCTAGCTTTGGCCATTTGAAGCTCTTCTAGTTGATGCCTATGTCACTTTTGACATGTCCTCATCACTGAGTCAGGGAGATTCGTTTTACCTTGTTGTTGTTGAGACAGGGTCTCCCTCTGTGGCCAAGGCTGAAGTGCATTGGCATGATCACAGCTCACTGCAACCTCAAGCTCCTGGGCTCAAGCAATCTTCCTGCCTCAGCCTCCCAAATTGCTGCCATGTGTCTGGCTAATTTTCTTTCTTTCTTTCTTTATTTTTTTGTAGAGACAGAGTCTAGGTATATTGCTCAGGGATGGCCTTGAACTCCTGTCCTCAAACAATCTTCTTGCTTTGGTCCCCCAAAGTGTTGGGATTACAAGCATGAGCCACCTCTTTTTGCTTTCTTTTTTTCCAGCACTTTAATTTCTAGCACTGCAAGATACTCTGGGACCATCTTGCATACTTCCTGTCCCAGGTGAATTTTAACAAATTACTCGTCAGTGGAAAATGGCCACAATTTGTGGAATTTATTGATTCCTGTTCCGTAATTGCTCCACCATGGTCAGTTTCAAGCTGCCAACATGATGTTACTAAATGCGGAGTTGGGAAGTGATGTGCAGTAGATCACCATAAAGCTACAGTGGACACAAATAACCTGAAGAGCATAAAAAATATAAAACTTGCTAAAATCATTAGAAGGAGATTGGGTTTTTATAGTATATTTTATTTATATTTTATAAATTTATTTAATTGTAAGTGTATCACGTTTAGTTTTTAATAATGGCTATATTTAACAACAGGCTCACAAAATTCCTGAAAATTTAACAATTGGCTTTTGCAAATCAGCTGTAACATGCTACCTGAGCAGGATCTTAGGCAAATAGGCAGAATTCATCATAATTATGAGGATGAGGATGAGGACAGAAGAAAAAGAAGGAGGAGGAGAAACCAGTTTGAGACTTGTGCAAGCATTTTATATGCTTTGTTTTGTTTAATTTCAAAAATAACCTCATGGGACAAGTAGAAGAATAAGGAAAAATTGAGGAACTCCAAAGCCAGAAAGTGTGTGCCATAAATCACAGAAAAGGATACTCTTTATAAATCAGATGTGTTTTTTCCTTTAAAAAAATTACTCCTTTTTTGTATTCTTTCCTTAAATATCAAATTTATAATAGATGAAAGGAGGGCAAATATTTCACCTCAACATTAATATTTTGAAATTTTATTAGCTCCATTTACATGCCTTTTAAAATTTAAGCCATAGGAAGACAAGTAATTGAGTACTGACTTTTAGAGACTGTTAATGGGAGAGATGGGAAATATAGAAAACACACAAGCTGGCACAAGCAAGTAAACATAGTAATTGTATTCAATGTAATTCAGTTTTAATTAACTAATAATATAGATCATAATAATGTCATTTACGGAACTTTGTAAAATTAGAGCAGTCTTTCATAATTTAAAAATATGAAATTTCATGAACTATTTCACTTTTAAAACTTTTACGGGAGCTGGCATTTTGGATGGGGCTAACAAGTGCCACATAACAAAAAGATAAACTAAAGATGGTGAAACCATCTGCAGTTTCTGTACTTTTTTTAATAGTGTAAGAAATTTTTAAAGATTACTAGCATATGAGTTATCAAAGTGCTACTCTCCACCTAAAACCTTTACTGAAAACAAACTCCCTCCTTAATATCCTCACGCCTAACATTGACTGTGCTAATTACACAAAAAGTCATGTCTAAAGTTAACTGAACAGTAAAACCTTGAGCTGTGAGTGTTGGAAAGCCAGTGGTTTATAAATCTGAGTGTAGCCACCAATGAAAATGGCGCCACCTATCCGGCTCAGGCCCAGGGAGGCTTAACCTAAAACGGCTAAGAAAATGGTGAGCTTTCATAGCTCCCCGTTTGAAGATGCCTCTCCTGATTTGTAACCTCCTTCATCAGCATTTATGTGGAGAGATGATTTCTTATCTACATTAATGGATTATACTAAAATACTCATTAAAAAGTATTTATGAAAATTAATGGTTATTTGTGATTTTAAATGCCGCGATAATTTAGAATTTATAATCTCTGTGACAAGACAATATTTGTATTTACATCTCAATGATCCTTTGGATAGTCTATTTGAAGAAGATAAGCCTTCACTGCCCAAAAGGTGGATATTAGGTACATAAAATGTAGCCAGAGACACATGCTGAAATGACATTTTGAATATGTTGGGTTAATTAAAATACATTGTTAAAATTAATTTTTCCCGTTTCTTATCTTTTTAAATGTGTTTTTAAATGTGTACTAGGACATTCAAAATTGCATATGTGTCATATTTTGTATTTCTGTCAGGCAGCGGTGATAGCCGCACCCACTCAGGCTCAGCCTGGAAGACGAGAGGGGCTTTGGACACAGGCACAAACAGAGAGTGTCACTCCTCCGAGGGGGCAAGCCCTGGAGAGTGGGATGCTTTTCCGAGACAATGGATTTTGGAGTTAAACAGGCTGGGATTTGAATTTTGTATCTTCCACTTACAAGCTTTGTGGTCATGAACAATTTATTTAACTTAATTCCTCACCCTTTTGTTTGTAAAATGATAAAGATGATTTTTTTTTAATCCTCGGAGTGTTCTGAGGAATAAATGAAATAATAGTTATGTAAAAGCACTTAGGCTGTTGCCTTGGTACACAGAGGGTGCATAATAAATACTCCTTATGTTGTTGGTACTCTGATTATTGTGGTTACCAGCATGTATGACTAGACACACAAAAGGATTAGATAGTTATAAATCAGGATGAACTGGGATGACAGAAAATATAAAATGTACAGCACACATGTTTTTTGAACACCAGATGCTGTTCTGGTTACATTAAGAATGTAATTTTTTTTTTATTGGTAGATATGACCACTGAAAGAAGTCCAGTTTAGAATAAAGTCTTGGATATCTACCCATTAGGATATGAAAAAGGAACTCATGTCTTTTAAAGAAGCACTTTAAGAGTTCTTTAAAAGTACAGCATCTATAAAACTTTCAATTTTGTAGACTGTGACTAACAAGAAAGTAAAGATTGTCTCACTAAAAGTTGTGAGAAGAGTTTCTTTTGACTTTAATCTACTATTTAAAGTTGGTGAAGATTTGACAAACCAAATGTTACTTATTTTTATAATTTCAATGAGTAAGGTAGCTGAATATACATTTTTCTGTTTTCTATAGTAGGTATAAAGAGATTCTTTTTTTCTTTATTTCAGCATATTATGGGGGTGCAGATGATTAGGTTATGTATGATGCCCTTGCCCTGTCTCCCCCCCAAGTCCAAGCTTCAAGTGTGTCCATTCCCTGGGAGGTGCACATTGCACTCATTGTTTGTGCACATGCTCTTCCCCTCCTCCCCTCTACCCCCTCCCCCCTGCCCGACATCCAATAGATGTTATTCTTATATGTGCACTTAAGTGTTGATCAATTAATACCAATTTGATGGTGAGTACATGTGGTGCTTGTTTTTCCATTCTTGGGATACCTCGCTTAGTAGAATGTGTTTCAGCACTTTCCAGGAGAATACAAGAGGTGCTATATCACCATTGCTTCTTAAAGCTGAATAGTACTCCATGGTATACATATACTACATTTTATTAATCCACTAATGTATTGAGGGACATTTGGGTTGTTTTCACATCTTTGTAATTGTGAATTTTGCTGCTGTGAACATTCGAATGCAGCTGTCTGTTTCATAGAGCGACTTTTGTTCTTTTGGGTAGATGCCCAGTAATGGGATTGCTGGATCAAATGGTAGTTCTGCTTGTATCTCTTTAAGGTATCTCCATATTGCTTTCCACAGAGGTTGCACTAGTTTGCAGTCCCACCAGCAGTGTATGAGTGTTCCTATCTCTTGGCATCCATGCCAACATTTATTGTTTTGGGACTTTTTGATAAAGGCCAGTCTCACTGGAGAAAAGTGATATCTCCTCGTGGTTTTGATTTGCATTTCCCTGATGATTAGAGATGTTGAGCATTTTTTCATATGTTCTTTGGCCATTTTCTGTCTTCTTTTGTATAGCCATCTAATCTTTGACAAACCAGACAAAAACATACACTGGGGAAAAGAATCCTTATTCAATAAATGGTGCTGGGAAAACTGGATAGCCACATATAGAAGACTGAATCTGGATCCACACCTCTCATCTCTCACAAAAATCAACTCACGCTAGGTAACAGACTTAAACCTAAGGAGTGAAACTATTAGAGTTCTAGAGGAAGATGTTGGAAATACTCTTCTAAACATTGGCCTAGGCAAAGAATTTATGAAGAAGACCCCAAACGCAATCACAGCAACAACCAAAATAAATAAATGGGACCTGATCAAATTAAAAAGCCTCTGCACAGCCAAAGAAACTATCACAAGAGCAAACAGGTAACCTACAGAATGGGAGAAAAGTTTTGCATGCTACAAATCCGACAGAGGGCTGATAACTAGAATCTACTTAGAACTCAGAAAAATCAGCAAGAAAAAATCAAATAACCCTATCAAAAAGTGGACAAAGGACATGAACAGAAGAGATTCTTATTTTAAAAAAATCTTTGTAAGTTCACTAATTAGATGGGAAGAAATGTATCTGTCTATCTAATTTATTCAGAATTCTTATAAAATTAGTACATAAAACCATATTTTTGTATTAACAATCACATTCTGATAAACTAAAATTGTAACTTAAAGTTAATAAAAATAAGAGGAAGCCTTCTAAACCCTTTACTAACAGAAAAAAGTATAACTCTAATTATTAAAATTAATTTTTTATTTAAGAGAATAGATCTTATTGTTCTTGCTACATACAAAAAAGTAACTATGAGAGGTGATGGATATATTAATTAGTTTGATTGTGGTAATCATTTTATAGTGTATATCAAAACATCATGTTGTACACTGTAAATATGTACAATCTTTTTGTCAATGTCTCCATAAAACTGGAAAATTTTTAAAAATTAATTTTGAAAAATATCAGGTTCCTTTTAATAGTCAGGGAGGTTCTATCCTTTCAGAAGGGAATATAATTTTCTTATAAATGGAAAAAAAGGCATTTCAGATTTCCTTGAAGACCACTAACATCATGTTGCCAGGCAATTTTGCTTTCACTGTGGCGAAGAGGTGAAAGGAGAAAACAGGTCTTTTCAGCTTACAAAGTTACAGGCAGGTAGTAATCAATTCTGTCCTAATGGAACAAGATTAAAGGCTTTTAAGAAAGTCTCTCCTTTTCCTTCTTTCTGCCTTTCTTTCTTTCTTTCTTTCTTTCTTTCTTTTTTTTTTTTTTTTTTTTTTTTTTTTTTTTTTTTTTTTTTTTTTTTTTTTTTTTTTTTTTTTTTTTTTTTTTTTTTTTTTTTTTTGCTATTAAACATGTACTATTAACACAGTTTTAAATACGCTGGGAAGATATGAGTGTTCCAAAAAATTAAACATGAAAAGATGATTTATTTCAAATGAAGATGAACTAGATGAAGAGAAGGATTTTCTCATGGCTACCCAGATCAGTGACCCCTAAACCTAAAACTTACTGATAAATATACTTGTTTGGATTCTGTGTTTGTATTTAGCAGATGCTACTATCATGATATTTTTAAGGGAAATGTTTCATAATATTGAATTTTTATAGTTCCTTCTTTTTGCAAAGAATTTTTAAAGTTCATTTTCAAAAAATGTTTAAAGTGCTTTAAGGTTAACACCAGCACTTGGCTATGGCAAGCACGCTAAGCACTTTACCTACATTCTTCCTTTTAATGCTCATACAACCGTAGGAAGTAGGTGCTATTTTCTACCCAATTTCACTTTGAGAAAGCTGGAACCTAAAGCAATGAGGGGAGGAGCACAGGGGCTCCAGCAGCGGACCCAGCCTTCTAACCCAAACAGGCTAAGCCCAGAGCCCAGCTTGAGCTCTCAAAAACCTTACTATAAATTAGCTTCACCTGGAGAAAAATGTTCAACCTACAGATTCCCAGACTCTTGCCCAAGAAAGTCAATTAAGGAGGTCTGGAGAGAGATTCAGGATCCTGTGTTTTTAACAAGTATAATAAAGTTTTTTGCTTTATTTCATTTTGTTTTTAATGGTGCCTTGACCCAGTTTTGAGGCCCTGTCTAGAAGCGGGTCAGTTCCCCATGTTAGCAGCTGATTAAGTCCACACTCCAAGCTCTTCCCTTCCAGGCTCTCACACTCTGGAGCACTATCCATCTGCCCTAATTGCCTCAGCTCCAGGAACGGACAACTAGAGGCAGACTCTATGCCGTGGAGCGTGAGGGATCATCACAATTAGCCATTCCACAGCAAGCCTTCAAAACCTAACTGACCACTTACGTGCTTATATGGTAATAACATTCACCTGTCGGGCAGGTGGGAGGGGGAGGAGGGAATGGGTATATTCATACCTAATGGGTGCGGTGCGCATGGTCTGGGGGATGGACATGCTTGTAGATCTGACTCGGGTGGGGCAAAGGCAATATGTGTAACCTAAACATTTGTACCTCCATAATATTCTGAAATTTAAACATAAAATAAAAAAAATAACCTAACTAACACCACCCCACTTGCCACACCCTACATACAGCATAGCTTGCTGTTACCCTATTCCTTGGTGCAACCCTCTGTGGGACCTACCTGGCAGCCTTTTCTGGTTTGGGGTGTGAGTGTGCTTTGTCCTGCCAGCCAAAGAATCTTTAAATAGGGAGCCGATCATAATCCCAAAAGAAAGTTCCAGCTGGGCATGGTGGCTCACACCTGTAATCCTAGCACTCTGGGAGGCCAAGGCGGGTGGCTCGTTTGAGCTCAGGGGTTGGATACCA
The DNA here is from genome assembly GCA_004363605.1 of Indri indri. NCBI lineage: Eukaryota > Metazoa > Chordata > Mammalia > Primates > Indriidae > Indri > Indri indri. Next base: position 7,132 of record RJWJ010004054.1, on the reverse strand, counting down.
GCCTCAGCAAGAGCGAGACCCCGTCTCTACTAAAAATAGAAAGAAATTAGCTGGACAATTAAAATATATACATAGAAGAAAAATTAGCTGGGCATGGTGGCACATGCCTGTAGTCCCAGCTACCTGGGAGGCTGAGGCAGGAGGATCGCTTGAGCCCAGGAGTTTGAGGTTGCTGTGAGCTAGGCTGACGCCACAGCATTCTATCCTGGCCAACAGAGTGAGACTCTGTCTCAAAAAAAAAAAAAAAAAAAAAAAAGACAGTTCCAAAAGCCTTATCCCAAATATTGAATATCAAAATCCTGAAAGATCAAAATCCCAAAAATATAATTCTGAAAAAATAACTTAAAAATTATTTAAAATATATTTATTTACATTTTTAAAAAGGGATGCATTTGAGAAACAGAAAAACATGACAGAACGCTTCATAGGCTAGTTTATACAATAAAATAGGCAATAATAACACATGTTTTTACAAGCATAAACAGGTACACTAACAGCAGTAGCATGGGTATAACAGTTATAAGCAAATGAACCATATTCATAAAGAAAAAAATCAAAATGCAAAAACGTATCCCCAATGGCCGGTAATTCTACGCACTGAGTTTTGTAACTGCAGTCATTCGAAATACTGTGGCAGAAAACCTAAACCTTTTGACAAGACAGATCAAAAACCATGATGGACCACCACAAATATACAGTTGCCCAAAGAGCCAGTACATTTTATCTTTCACTAGTGCAGATGTACAAAAAGGACATCTCTTTATTGAGCACAGTTCAACGTTTTTACACACATGTGCGCGCACACATGATGCTTATACATAAAGTCAACATTGAGATAATGTGCTTTTGTGGAGTCAAATTTTGGATGTCCTAGGCAGCAGAGGAAAAGTCTGTCCCAGCTCTCAAAGAGAGACCAATTCACCTTTTGTATTTGTGCTCTCCTGTCTGGGCAGATCTTCCCCCCGCCTGGTCCTCTCAGACCCACACACTAATCTCTGGAAACACTCTCACAGACACACCCAAAATAATGCATTACCAGGTTTCTAGGTATTCTTTAATCCAGTCAAGTTGACACCTAAAATTAAGCCCACGAATTCACCTCTTGTCAACTTGGCCCCATACGCATCTCCTTAAACCACATTTAATTCCCACATAAAGACAGTAACAAGGTAATTGTTCTGCCTAACATGATGCAACTGTCCTGCATACTACCCAAAACATGCTAATCCCTTCCCCAAAGTTCAGCTTTCAAGATTTCAACAGTCAGGATTTTAATCTTTTCGGATTATGATTTTTTGGGATTTAGACTTCAGGGATTTTGGTCTATAGGGGATTTCGACATTTGGGATTATGGCATATAGGATTGTGTCTTTCAGGATTATGATCCAAACCCCTTTACATTTTACAAAACAATTGGCTTTGTGAGCAGGATGCCATGGCCGTGACTGATGACTCTTGGATAACGTCTAAACGGTCTGCTCTTGTTCTACTAAGTGATTCCAAACCATCCCTAGAGTGGCTTGGCTGGAGCTCGAGCTTTGGCTGTAGCCTGCTGCCTACTGCCGTGCCTGCCAGCATAGCTTGCGCTCAGCAGAGGACTGTTCCAGGGGCTGCCACTTCTTTGGGGTTGGTGTTGCTTATTATGTGGGACAGAACTCTGGTTGTTCTGTGTTTCAGGTGACCCCTGTGGAGGAAGTTTGAGCTCCCCCACAGTAGAGAAATGGCACCTAGGTCCCTTTTTGCTCAGGTGAAAATCGTTGCCTACCTGTCCATCGTCTTTGCTGCTGCAAACATTGTTGCTGTCATTAGCAAACTTTAGGCTTCCCAGACCCTCAAGGGTATCAGGGCTGCACTCTTGGAAAGCAATAGGCCAATGTTTAACCCAAAGGAAACCGCTGAGGTAAGGGAAAGAATATCTCATCTCTGCACACGTCCCCTCCCCCAGCCAAAACATGCAATTGCCAAAATAATACAAGACCACTAGCCAGTGTACCTGAGACTTAAGTGCCACTCCATCTCAAGATGCAAAGGAATTGATACTTCAGACAAGAGGACCAACTGTGCTGTCTCAAGGAGAGGCTGCTATGGCTTTCTTAAATGCAAACCTCCATCCCTCAGAGGTGGACTTGGAAGTCTTGTAACAAGAGAGGGCTACCTACAAGGTCCCATCTCTTCCCTCCTCTCCCAGCTTTCCCTATAACCATCAAGAAGGTCTGTACTATGAGTTATCAGAAAGACACAGAAACTAGAAATCACACACACAAGAATCAGCCCACCCTAAATAGAGCCCCCTCCAACAAATACTCTGCAATGTATCAAAATTAAAATCAACAGGCACTCCCTTTAGTGCTCTCATGAACTCCCTCACTGCAGAGGCTCCATGCCTCCTGGCATCTCTGGGCCCACAGCCAGAGGTTGCATTTGCCATGCCTCCTACTGCCTGCGGAAACAAGACTCCTAACATAACATACTACACACGTGAGAGCAAAGAAAGTCATAATAGGGCATATGAAGTCTGAAGTATGAGGCAAAATGTGGAGGAACAATCCTATTTACTCTGTTAATCATAGAACTATTTGGCTGACAAAGGTAGATTCCAACTTTTATTTTTGAAGTATAACTGTGTGTGAAGAGGGAAAGAAGGTCAGAGATAATAAGTACAAATATACTACCAGAGGGACTTTGAAATATTCTTAGTAAGAAATGACAAGGGCCTACATTGAGAAAATAGCACTGAGGACAGAAAGTTTAACAGAGTTTTTGAGAGGGTTTCTCATCAATTGAATATGAAAATTGAAAAAAAAAATCATCTGTGAAGTATTAGGTATCTATGATGACGAACTGCAGGTGGTGATAAGTGTCAGTCACGGTAAAAGAGCAAAGATCCTTTCCTAAATTTCTTGAATGTTTAAGCTCCAGGTTTCTGTCCTGTCCAAAAAGAGAGGGAGCAGTTCCTTAAATAATCGCTAAGATTGGCTATTGTGCAAAACTTAGCATGTGGAGGCCAAATAAATTTAATTTTATTTGGGCAGAAAAAAGGGTGATGATTTAAACACCTTATTATATTACTTATTTGAGAAGAACGTACAAGAAGCCAATGGATTTATTAATTTGGAGGTCCTTGCTAACCTTGCAAATTTAGTTTCAATAAAATTTAATTCTCTGACGGTGGGTGCTACATGATTATACTTGACATTTTATAAGGATGAGTTATATTTGAACAGGTAGATACCAGGAATGTAGAGTAGAATGCCTTTTCATAAGGTTTGACGGTGCAGAAGTGAGACGATAAAGTGTGGGGTAAGAGAGAAGTGTTATTTTTGTTTGTTTGCTTAGGACTTATTTGCAAATTGAAAGAAAGAAGCCACAAGACAGTTAGGCACATTAAATATAAAGGAAAATCGGTGGATCCCAGGAGAAAGGATCTGGTATGTAGGATTTTTAATCAGTTTGTCAGATTTTAATATTGAGCACAGAATCCTATTGAAACTAGATAACTAATTTTAAAGAAAAAGCCATTTATTCAAAAATTATAATATAAATATGATATAAGCAGGCAAAAATATGCTAAAGAATAATTTTGATGAGGTATTTTAGGTAACCAATAAAAGAGTTCACTGATGTATGCAAGAATCACTGGCAAAAAAAAAAAAAATTATTGAGTATTTTAAGAAGCAAACATAATAGCAGCAACTGAGTCACTGACCTGAATTATTAACTGAAGAGACAGATTTACTGAAGTTAGCGAAGCAAAGTGAACTATTTTAAAATGCATTAATCTATTGCTGCTGATGAAAACATTGCATTTGTAAGGGCCATGAATTTTTTTTAAATCAGTGCTACCATTTGATCAGAAGAATATAAAATGTTTCTTTTATTTATGCATTTATACATATGTAGAAGGAAGAGAAGAGAACTTTCCAAGATGGAGAAAGGAACCATTTGAACCAACCTTGGACTGAGTATAGCATATTCATAGAAAACAGAAAAGGTCAGCAAGTGAGACATCGGGTTTAATCAATAGGCTAGGGCTAGATCAGTGGTGCTCAACCGGGGGCAGTTTCGCTCCCCAAGTGACATTTGGCATTGTGTGGAGACATTTTGGTTGTCATAACTGGAGGGTACTACTGGAATTTAGTGGGTAGAGGTCAGGGATGCTGCTCAACATCCTACGATACACAGGACAGCCTCTTGCAACAAAGAATTATTGAGTCCAAATGGGCAATAGTGCCAAGATTGAGAAACCATGGGGTGAATATATCAGAGAAGTCTGGTTTTGTTGGAGAAGGAAACAAAGAACCACCAGAGGTGTTTGATCAGTTGGTGACACAGTGAAATCTTGCTGAGAATGCCCGCACTGGATGTGAGACATGGGACGGAGAGTGAGCAATACAGGTGGCAGGAAATACAGAAATCTGAAGCAGCGCCATGTTAAGGGAAGGGAAAGGCTTTGAAAAAAAAATAAAGCCACTCATAGGGCTTGAAACTAACTGGCTCCGTTATCGAGGTGACGAGATGGCACCCCTTAGTCTGACTGTTCAGATAATGCTCCGAAACCCGAGTCCACGATGGTCGGTTTGCCTCCAGTGTTCACCTGCAGCAAGCCTTTAGACTCGAAAGTCCTCAATGTTCCTGATCTAGTTTTTTAGTGTAACATTTTAAGAGCTTAGACAAAGATATTGTAAACTATTGCATTTCTCCATTTCTTTTTCTTTTTACTTTTGAACATGTAATACTTTCACACGGTTCTTAAAACCAAAAATGCACATAAAAGTACCCAGCGAAGAATGTCTCTCTCAGCTTTGTTCTCCAGCTGCGGGCTTCCACACTTCCTGCCTGCACCCACTGTCTTTTAGGTTTTTATGTATCTTTGTACGGTTTTTATTCTTATTTATTCAACTTATGGATCCCTGTATTTTTTAATCAACAAAGGCATATCAATTCTAAGATAGTGCTTCTAAAAATAAATGGAAAAAAAGCATTTACAAAAAAATGAACACATTTCAGCTGAGTATAAGTAAAGAAAATAAAACTGTAAAACAAAAATGGGACTTAGACAAACATTATTTTTACTCCTGTTTCTGTGTGTAAAGAAACGAATGAAAAGGGGAAAACGCCATTGGGTTTGTACAGTGTCATTGAAGTTTCCTATTGATAAGAAGTCTAAATCATTGAAAATAGTTCAACATAGCTGGACCATTGAACACCTGGTTCACAAAAAGTTATCAGAGGAGATATGGCAAGACAGGCATCCCAAATGAATTAGTATTTGAGTCAGAAGTAAAGATGACAATACTCAGAGAACTTTGACTAAAGCCCTTCAACATATTAGGCCACTAGGTTGGATTGAAACTAAATCCCTATAGAGAAGAATGAGCACATATAGCCCACACTGGGAGGACTTCCTATCAAAGACAGGAGGCTGGGAAAGACAAACCTTCACACTGCAGGATTTTTGTGTTACTCAATATAAATGGAGCAATCATACTCACAGCCACACCACCCTCAAAATGCCAAGGTCAATCTAAGGTGGCCAACCTTTATTATTGGTTTTTAAAAATTTTTTGTTTTTTTTGTTTTTCACAAATTAAGGATGCTTTATGCCACTTACCAGTATTTTAAAAATCAGAATTAAAAACCAAACAATATGATGAAAATAACCTCAATGTAAAGAGCTTTCCCTTAAATTGAATAAATTCACCTTTATCCAAAACTTTTATTGTCTTTATTGTTGTATTCCTGTGAAAACTTTATAATGAGACAACATTTGGGAATCCATGATATCAAATAAACTAATCTCCTTAGAGGCAGTGATTAACGATCCCAACAAAATACTATGTGTAGTGTAGGTTCCCAGGCAATAATTTATTTTTATTATCTATCCCATGCTAGTCACACATAGAAGGGTAAGGACATTTCTGTAGGAAAGAACTCAGGTACAAGCCTCAGAGGTGTCAGAATTTTTGTTAATAAGGTACAGAGTTCTGTGATTGTGTGATGTTGCAAGATATAAATGGAAATAAGTAGTTAATGTTAGATTCTGGAGACTTCATCTACCAAGCCATGATGATGGTAAATAATGCTGACGGTATCTAATAAGTGCTAGGACTAAATTTCTTCCACCTTTTGTGTACTCATTAATGTCTAACTGAGTACAGGATACATTGGCCATGCATAGTAATTCCTAAACTGACTCAAACTTTTACAATAGTGATTTCTCCTTAAATAGAGGCTATTCTAAGAAAGTTATCAATATCCGTATTTTCTAAATTGCCTGTCACAATCAATTTTTATTCTTTAATGAAATTGAATAGACCAATAGGACAGAATAGTATAGAATAGAACATGTCTATTCTCTAATAAGGATACATAATCTTCATGAAGTTTTTTTCAGTTACATGCATGTATGCATATTGAGGCATGATATAAAATATTTATTATAGAAAATGAACAAAATGTTTGATAGTGGCTGATCGATATTGGAAGCCTGAACACCACTTTCATGTGAAATTTCAGAAAACTGAAATGAAAGTGTTTTTATTATTCTATTAGAATTGGCTAAATATTTTTCATTATGAGCAGCTAAACTTTTATTTTTGCAATGGTGCTGAAGTATGTTATAAAGCTTTCTTGAACTATTAATTAAATCAAACTAACTGAGAATAAATTGTTAATTGTTTAACAATCTAAAAGCCGTTGTTCTTACAAATTAATTTTTAGGATCACATTTATATAATTATTAAAATCAAAATATGTTAACTACAACAGAGAAGACTGACATAAAAGGATTATGATATGGAACTATTAGAAGTGGCATGGGCAGAGTGTGGTGGCTCACATCTGTAATCCTGACACTCTGGGAGGCCGAGGCGGGAGGATTGCTCGAGGTCAGGAGTTCGAGACCAGCCTGAGCAAGAGCGAGACCCTGTCTCTACTAAAAATAGAAATAAATTAGCCAGGCAACTAAAAATATATAGAAAAAATTAGCCAGGCATGGTGGCACATGCCTGTAGTCCCAGCTACTTGGGAGGCTGAGGCAGGAGGATCACTTGAGTCCAGGAGTTTGAGGTTGTTGTGAGCTAGGCTGACGCCATGGCACTCTAGCCTGGGAAACAGAGTGAGACTCTGTCTC